>BQNB010005867.1:0-78328 GCA_026074375.1 Tanacetum coccineum | reverse complement strand
GACATGTATACGTTCGTTGTTTCAGTACAGTCGAAACTGATGAGCGCTACTCACCTGAACGGGGATGTCAATCCCAAATAGATCTACCCATATTCCGCTGCGACCTATTTTGGGGGTGTTACAGAAGGAACCGATAAAATCAAATCAGAAGTACAAACCGATCTACCAACAATAGCAGGAACCGAACAACTACTTTCAAGAAGAAACCGAACAACTCTACATATAAGGAACTGAACAACTACTTTCAAGAAGGAACCGATCTAACCATTTTACAAAATAAAACTATACATCTTTTTAAAGTCAAAAGAAAAAAACAGAAAACTAAAAGAAAATAAGATCTTAGTTGAATCTTTTCGTGTTGTATAACAAAATTATGACCATTAAAGATCCAAAACACGAAAGAATAGCTTATCATTGATCTGTTTTTGAAGACTTAAGCCTCATTTAATTTCCAAAACTTAAAAGAAACAACAAGAACAATATTTTTCAAATCTATCTTTTCTTTCAATTCAGAAACGAAAAACAAGAAAGATAAACGAAAAAGATAAATCAATAACAAAGATCTCAGATTTTGGTCACACCTCATTCAAATGAATAACAAATCTTTAAAGATTTTTGGTGTTTAAACCATCTCTTCATCGATCTTTTTTTAAGCAAAGCTTCTTGTTAATTTTCAAAACAATAAAGAAAACCCAAGAACAAAAGTGTCCAAGTTTTTTTTCTTTGGGTTTAACAAAGAAAAACGAATACCAAATCACAAGAGAAAAACCTACCTGAGTTATTTTTACAAAGATCTTGATGTCGAGTGTTGTGTAACAAGATAACAACTCAAGAAGGTTTGATATTTTTAGGTTTGTGTTTCGTATCTCCATAAGGACAAGAGTGGTAGAGAGTGATATTTTTGGGTTTGTGTCATGTATTATGCGTGATAAAACAAGAGATAGTGAGTTGAGGTTATGACTGTAAAGATTTAGATAAGTTTTGTGAGACTGGTTTTTTTTATATCTGAGGTATCAAAAGATAGAGGTGTGTGGTTTTGAAATTGTGTCTGAGTGACTGCACATGAAAATGAGATTAGAGTTTGTGTAGTGTAGTCTTATATATTTGCTATGTTTTAGGGTTAGTGTTTTAGTTTTTGAGGTTGGGCCTATTGCTTACAAATATTTTTCTATACCGAAACTTTTGATAACAATTGTGATGTATTTGAATTTCTTTATCTACCAAAAATGACATGGGCCTATTGTGTGTCAAATTTTTTTTAAAAATGACTTTATTAAAAGTAAGTTGGCCCAGGTTGGTTATGGCATTTTTTGATAAAGTGTAAGTTTGAGCGGCCATTTTGGTCTATGACATAAATCTTAGTTTATGTTTATGACATAAATTTTAGTTTACGTTTTTAAGTGCGGTTCGATAATCCGAGCTTGATTATAATTTTGGGTTGAATTTTTTGGGATTATTTTTTGTGCACGTTTTTAATTGAGCTTAACTAAAATTGAACACATAAGTAGTGTTAGAAGACACTTTAAGTAGTGTTAGATGACCTAAGCATAGTGGTGTTATTTAGAAGAAGAAAGGGTCGTCTAATACTTCTAATGTTGATTTGTCTTCTGTTAATCATTCAAAATTGAACAAAGATGTTAAGCGATATTCTCATAAAGACTTGTTGTCATGTAATAATTCTCATCATGAAGACACTAGAAGTACTTATGCTTGTAATGATGCTATGAATGTTTTTTGTAATTCTAGATTGTATGCTTCTTGTGTAACACCCCCAAAAATGTGTCGCACCAGAAATATGCCCGGGGGCGTTACTTCATAATACAACAACGCAAGATACAAGAGAACGACCTCTAATTGTGTCGTTTGAAAAGTAATCTCATTGATTTTCTTGAAATTGATATAACATTTGTCCTATAATTGCATCACAATGAAAATCTTGAAAGCAAGACGATGAGATTTGATCATTTGTATGTAAGTAGAAATCCATGAATGAAATCTTATCAATTTAAACTCCAATGCACATCAAATAAGCCAAGCATCTAATTCGCCTGAGAAAAACATGCTTAAAATGGTCAACATAAAGTTGGTGAGTTCATAGGTTTGTTTAAATATAAATGTTAACCCAAAGGTTTCCAAAGTGTGTATGACTATTTCAGCCCTTATAATAGTCACAAAAAATGTACGAATGAAAGTTGAACCGCAATTGTTCAAAGCATGTATGATATTTATATATATATATATATCACCAAAATGTTTCAAATATGTATTCCCACTTTATTCAAGGCACAATAAATATTCATGTGTGTATAAAACAATGATTACAATTACTCCAAGTTCATGAAACCGATGCTCTATGTACCCATCATAGGTGTCCCCTCCAAGAACACCCGGGCAGTAATGAAAACCATATGTACCTATCACATGTGTCCCCTCCAAGAACACTCAGGCAGTAATGAATATGTACCCCTCGCAGGTGTCCCCTCCAAGAACACCCGGGCAATAATGACTGTGTACCCCTCATAGGTGTCCCTTCCAAGAACACCTGTGCATTTACTTGTAGTTATCAGTTCAATCCGCTTAAGCTAATTCATAATCATTTCAAAAGTAAAGTATGTATTTGAGACCAAAAATAAAGTCAAATAATGTATCCTATAGTGAGCTATGTAAATGAGTATGTAAACCAATTTGTAATCAACCATGTAAATGCATTTGCAAACAAGTATGTTCTCACCCCAAAAATATATGTAAAACCAGTAAAATATGAGGCTATAAACTCACCTCCATGTAGAAGAACGATTGGCAGAAATGCACATACTAAGCATAACACGAACGGAAAACCAGAACGGCTCGACCAAGAAGTTGCGGTTTATCTTAATGGCTATGACCCACTAGCCTAGGATAGTGTATTTGGGTTTTCCGATAGATGATTAGATCAACGCGACACGTTGATAAAAGATTTCGATTTAAAGTTGTAATAGTTTGGTGGTTGGTTAAATAAAATAAATCGAAAGTAAACACAAAGTATGTAATATATTCCGTATATATTACATATGAAAAATAACAATTTAATAACTCATACCGTGATTTATATAACAAAGACAAACAATCTAAAGATTAATATGAAATATATAATACTTTGCATGTATTATATAAGAAATGCGAGTAAATAATTAAACCAAACAGTTTGACACGTTTTCAGAAATCACCACTTAATTAAATAAAAGTTCTTGTATAAATGTAAACGTAAGTTTTAAGAATACAATTTATGTTAAACGGTGTCTGTAAAGCTTTAACAACCGTAATGATGTTATCTTCTAGTCGGGAATTATAAAATAATATTTTATAATTTAGTATATTGTTTCCTTGACGGGTTGTAGCTAAGATAGTTGTCTCATTTGTAAAAGTATAGTTTTTGTTCGTTTGTCAGGTTATTGCATAATAACGAATTAACAATCTTTAAACTGTATAACTTCGTCTTTTATCAGTTTTTCTAAGATAATAGAAATTATAAAGAAATTTATTAAGTATAGTAGTTTATAGATCTTTCGGCATGACCTATTCGTTTATAAAACGTTTCCCATTTTTACAAAACTTAATGTTTTTCCCCTTTTATCAAACTATGTTGCAATATACTCGCGTGATCAATATAGATAATTAGACGAGATCAAATAATAATATATAACACGTTTATTTAACCATTAACCACCATTTAATCTGGTTTTATATTTATAAGATCTTACTTATAAAGTCTCGTGTTATATTTATTAGTCAAGTGTATAAACCAAACGAACCCTCGTTGTTTCGCTAAACCAAATGCGCCTTTTGCGTCTCTCTCTAAAACCAAACACATTCTTATGGTGTTAAACCTGTATCCAAACTCACCCTTTGTGGTGTCTGTTAACCCAAACAGCCCTTTATGGCTGTTAACCCAAACCAAACACCCCTTTTGGGTGTTAACTGCCAAACCAAACACCCCTTTATTCAAATCTGCCCAACCAAACACCCCCTTATGGTACTCTGCTGAACCAAACGCGTCTTTATCGCGTTTTCTGTTATCCCAAACGCACCCTTATGTATTAATACAAAGAAACAAACACCCCTATGTTGTTTCGGTTAAACCAAACGCACCCTTGTGCCGTTTGGCAGCCAACCAAACGCCCATTTATGGTGTTTTCAATAAGCCAAACGCACCCTTTCGTATTTATAACAGCCAAACGCACCCCTTGTTGTTGGCTGTTACAACCAAACGTGCCCCTATAGTTGTCAAAACCCAGAAACAAACATCCCCCCGTGGTGGCTTTAAAACCACACGCAACCTGCTGCTAACCAGCAACTAGACGCACCCCTTTGGTGGTGAAAACCCAACGCACCCTCCTTGGTGTTAAACCACCGGGACCAACGCCCCTTGTGGCGGTTTCTGTCAACCTACAACGCACCCTTTCGAGTCTTTCCGTTCACCAAAACACACCCTTTTTGGGTGTTTATAACAAACCCAGCCGCACCCTTATGGTGGGGAGGGTGGTGTGTCGCCGTTAAAAAAATGAGAGGAGGAGGTGGGGGTGATGAGGGTGGTGTGATGGGGTGTGGGTGGCGGTGGAGATGATGGCAGTGGTGGTGTTGATGTCGCGATGGTGGTGGCGGCTGGAGACGATGGGGATGGCGCGTGGGGCGCGTGGTTCAGCGGATCGGGTAGATCGAGCGGAGAGAAGCAATTTTGGACTTGGCCGGAAAAAGTGGCCGGAGATGGCGGCAGTTGGGTGGTGGCCGGAGATGGTCGCCGGAAAACTTTTCCGGCGGTGGCAGCCGGAAAACGAGAGAGGGAGAGAGAGGTGTATACATATGTGTGTTTATGTATCTATAAAATGTATTATAAAATTTATATATATATAAAAGTTATAATTAAAAGTGGTAAGTGTATATTAGTTTAGGGTGAATTGTGTAAATATTTCCACAGGGACCAAATGTGTAATTTATGAGTATTATTTTATAAAATAATGATTCGGGACTCGTTTGAGCGACTTAACGGATGATTCATAACACGAAATTTGCGCCATTGTTTTCCAAATCATTTTTCCCATAAAAACGAGTATTTACTTGATAGTATTTTATAAATATTTTTATAACATTTATAAAAATACTCGTTATTTATTTGGAAACCCGGTTATGTCTTGTCCGAAAGTAAAAATAAAAAAAAAAAAAAAAATAAAAATAGAATTTTAACTCGATATTCACGTTATCAACAAACGTTTTCGAATAAAATGATGACTAATTTATTAAATATTTTTATTTAATAAAAAGTGTAAATTAAATATAATTTAATTATTTTCTCGTTTCTAATTTCTTGCGAGGGCATTTCAGTCACTTTCTGACTGTTTTTTCTGTCTCGTCAAAACTGAAAAGTTGTCAGAATTTCGTTTTACATCAAAATTCTTTTCCAATAATGAAAATGATGAGTTAGTTGCTTGTTTTTTGAAAATCAACTAGAATAACATATATTTTCTCGTTCTTTTCAAATAAATTTGAAAACTAAATTCGTAATGAGAGATAAATAATAATAAATATGATTTATTATTTAAATAATTTTCAGGAATTTACCGGCTACGCGGTAATCGCTTTTATGTGACCGTACAAAGTCAAAAAGTCAAAAAGTCAAGTCAGACCCGAAAAGTCAAAGGGTAAAATAGCCCCTTTAAATAGCGAAAATTGCCAGATGTTCAGTGTAAGACGATCCGTGCAAGTCTTGGTTTTTGACCTATGCTAGTCACTGGTTACAATCAAAGTAAAAAATCAAAAAGTTCAAAGTGCTCCCTTTGGTGTATACATCCCACTTGGCTTGGGGCACCAAAGAATCGAGCTATGGATGCATGCTACAAAACAAAGTTAGTAGACAAGCAAATTTATATATATATATATATAATATATATATAGTATATTATATATTATATATATTAAATATAATATATATAGTATATATATATATAATATATATATATATATAACTATCACAAAATGCACACATATGCATTTCATGTATAAACATCCATCATCAAAACAACAAATAAAATAATAATGAAAATCCATTATAAAGAGGAATAAAAACATAAAATTGGCAAAAAGGCCATTACATAATAGGCTTAAACAATTAAAAAACCTAAATCTTGGGATATATCATTTTTCTATATAATCCGAGGGGTGATGTGTGATTTGCACGCGGCTAATGCGGAAAGTAAGGTGGGTGTGGGAAAGGACCGAGGTGGTGTCGAATGTATGAGAACATGTAGTTGACACGGTTTCGGAGCATTAGGATTTCATCCATTGTAGTGCTACAACATTGACAAAACATGTTGTAGAGGTGAGGCATGTCATTTAAATGAACAAAATCCAAAATGTTTGGAGGATTGGGAAAATCTTAATTTCCAAGATTTGGTGGTGGATGGAGATGTATTCTAGTTAATGTGCATTGTTTGATGAGGAGAGGTGTATTGTTGTTAATGTTGACAAACAAGGGTTATGTTGTGGCAATTTGGGTTCAAATCCGGATGGTGGATTTGGAAAACCGAGAGGTGGTCTAGAGACACGTGGTGGTGGAGATGAATTAGAGGGGCCCGGTGGCCAATTATCCATGGTTTGAACATAAGGATCATTTGGTGACACTTGAAGTGGAGGAAGTTCTTGATATTAAATTTTTATCAGAATGACAAAACGAAGTTCAGGTGATGGTGCAACATAGGTTGGTGTTGGAGACTCACTTGGTGATGATGAAGAGGTGTAGTGTGTGCTTTTGCTAGAGATTGAATATTGATGGAGCTTGTTTGTGGTGAGATTGATTTCTTTCTAGGTAGGTGGTGACAGGAGTTCTCTCATTTGGTTGTTTCTTACTTGAGGTGTGAGGTTTGACATAAGTTTTGTGATACTTGACAACCTCATTCGTGCAGTTTTCTTTCCTTTTGAAGTTTGGTGAATTTGTTTGATGAACTAGTCCATAACTATGAACTAGCAAGGTTTTATATGTAGAAATGTGGTGAAAATTAAAGAGAATAGAGGTATTTGAGGGTGTTGATTTATAAGGAGTAAAGTGGTGTATATTAAATGATAATGGTTCTTGATTATATGAAGAACATGTTATTTTCCCTAAGGTTTAAGATCCCACATAGTATCATATGGCATGGTTATAAGATAAAGTAGAAAAAGTTAAAAATAAGAAAATTTGAATTTTGGCGCCTGGCCTGGATGAGCCACGGATCCACCAAAGCAACAGACGGATCTACCATATGGTGGATCCGTGGGTCGCAAATATCAACAAAAATGACCAGAACATCATTTTTCACCCAAAACACAAAACAAATTATCATGCAAGCATCATTGTCTTTTACTAAATGTCATAAAACCTACGATAACAATATCCATAACCCACAATAACATCTAGTGGGTACAAAGTTTCAACATACATCAAAGTTTTCAATTTATCAAGATCTTAACAAGATGCAAATTATCACATACCACAAGTGCATATAGACATAAGTCAAGCATAATCATTTTTGCTTCTCCAAGTATTTGGTGATGGTGCCAACATATCGGTTCAAGCATTTAAACATTCCTCTCTTCTCTCGTTGTGCTTCATTGTCATCAGATGATGAAGATGAAGAGGAGATGACCGGGGGAGAGGCAATTTTCTTTCCCTTTTCTGTGTTAGGATTTCTTGAAATGTCTAGAGGATCCATGACATGTTCATGAAATGTGAACCTAGCAATTGGGACAATGGCTTAAGGATTTGTGGTAAGGATATGATTGTAAAGACGGGTCAAAAGCATGGCAAAAGGCATGGGACCTTTGCTTTTCTTTATGACTTCCTCCATTTGATAAATAATCATCGAAGTGAAGTTGAACTTTCTTCCAATGGTTAGGTAGTAAAGCATGTATGTAGTGCATGCTTTCACCTTGTTTCTTTTGTCAATAGAGCAAAAGAAATTTTCCTTAAAGAAAAGTTCCCATCCTTTCAAATCAGGACGAATGTCATCAATGTAGAGCTTGTTGGGGTCTCTTAGAAGTTGAGCTTGAGTGGTTCTAGGAGTAGTGATTGCCTTTTTGACAATGTCATGTTTGGGGCCAAAGTAATTACTATTGGGATGATCATCAAGAGAGTTTAGTGAACCATTCAATATTGTAAAAGGTTTCTAAGGTGTGGAGGTGTATTACAGGATTTGAGATAGACGAGATGGAGTTAGCATGAAGGTGAATTGACCAAGCTTGAACTCAATATAAGGAATATTCTTCCCCTCATTTCTTGACTCAGGGATTAATTATAATATTCAACTACAAATCTAGGACATATGGGTTTATTGAGAGTGAGAAAAGGCTCGAGACCTATAGCTTGAAAGAAAGGGAGCATGTTGTTTTCAGTAATGAAGGATGGAGTAACGATTCTTCCTTCATGGAAGAGACGCTTTTCAAGAATGCGGTAAGACTACCCTAATTCTTCATTCCATTTGCCTAAGTACGATGACTCTAAGGTAAAATACTCCATAGTATTTTGTAGTCCATTTATGTTGTGATTTCACCTATAAATAAATGACAATGACTCAATAAGCAAAAAATAGAAATATAATATGAATTCTAAGTGAATGTTCATATCGACTTGATGTGGGTGTGCATTTTACTTGACTCTAATCAAAATGAAAATAGTAATGATAATAATAATAAGCAAACCTTGATGCACAACCTATGTTTGATATTGCTCTAAATGAATGAAACGAACAATGCTTATGAGTTAAGCACTTCGTATACACATTCAGGAGTCTTAATACACGAAGAAAAAGTTTTTGCGTTGTATTAACGATGTAGTTAAACAACCATTGTTTTGAAAAGTTCCTAGAAGTGAAAATCATAACTTAGGGTTTTATCAAAAATTGATTATTGGCGAATCACTTCAATTATGCTTTTTGAGTATCAAAGTAGTTATACATTATTATATCTTAGTTCTAATTGTACGAAAATAACAAGCAAAATTAAAAGCCCCAAACTATGTGATTTGATCAAAATCAAAACCCTATATATGAAATTAAATAGAAAATAAGATGAAATCACTTACAATAGTTGTTATAGATTGGTGATTTGTTGATGATCTTGTAGATTATATTCTCCAATTGCCGATTTGAGTGATGTTTGTTTTAGGGTTTTAGTGTTTGAGTTTGTGGGTGTGTTTGTTTAATGTTTGTTGTGGTCCCAAATTGGATGGACCAGCTTGTGGATTTGCTGACCCGACTGAGGACAAATTGGCCATGAATATTGACTGAGCAGTCGGTTCATCATCAACATCTGAATCAAAAGCGTCACATTCATCTGCCTGGAAGATGTTATCCTCATTCAGAGCTAAGTCTTGGACTGGTTGATTATCCACATCTGCATCAAAGGTGTTGCCCTGTTCACCAGCCAGAAAGAGTAGTTCCTCTTCATCCAAAACTGCACCATTCTCTTGGGCTTGCATCAGCAGCATCTTGTCCTTGAAATAATCAGAATTCTGTGGACGCTTTGGCTGAGTACAGTTCCTTGCAATATGTCCAACTCCATTACAATTATAACACTTGACCGGTTTCCCTTGACCTGCATTGGCATTCCCAGCTCTATTCTGTGCACCCCTATTTCCTGTTGTACCATTTCCCCGAGCAAAATACCTCTGATTCTGATTCTGTCGCCCTTGAACATTCTGAACAACAACCCGACCATCTTGAATAGTTGCTTGATTTTGGGTGTTAGATGAGGTTCGAAGTTGATTGTTGGTCTGAGGAAGCGTTGCTCTAAAGGATTGGGTAAGGAGTGCCATTTGTTTGGTTAGGTTGTCAAGTATTTCATCAGTTTGGGTGTATCCGGAGTCAATTTGTGATGTTTCAGGGAATTGTAGATATTGTGGTGATTGAGGGTTTGTTGATGAGGAGGGATATTGATAAGACTGGACATGTGATGATTGGGCATGAGGTTGGACTGTTGACACAAATGCAAGTTAATCATTCGTAGCAGGAGTGATTCTCTCAATAATCAGTCGATCTTGTGTAGCATGCTTTTCATGTTGTTTTAAGTATGCATACAACTGTTCGTGATTTGTCTCTTTCAGACCTTTGTTGAGTTTAACGGCTGTCACGAACCTATCCCATTCAGGTGACATATTGTTTACGAACTTAGAGTTCAGTTGAATGTTAGGCATTATCATTCTGATATTCCTCATGTCGTTGACCAGCTTGTGAAAGCGAACATAGTACTCATTGATATTTTCACCTAGAAGCATCTTGAACCTCTCAAACTCATCGTACAACTAAGATTCTCTATCTTCTTTTGTGAGTTCAGAACCAGCCAGAACCATTTTGACGTTGTCCCAAATTGCTTTTGCTTCAATGTTGTGATTGATGAGCATGTAGATATCTTTGGGAAGTCCTTGAAGCACAATATTATGGGCATGGACATCTGCATCGTATCGTTTCTTCTCTGTGTCACTGAGATCCTCATATGTACGAGGCCTTTCTGGTCCAAGAAGGACACCTCCCTCAGGGGTAGTTCCGAGTGCATCCCTTGTGGTTCCAAGCTCAAATGGTCCTTGATCAATCGACTGAAGAATTTGCAATCCATTTTCCTTTCCCCTATAGTATAATCGGATTCGTTGTGACCATGATTCGTAATCAGTCCTATCAAGCATAGGTGGGCGGGTATCAGAACCGGCCGCTTGAATATCATCTGAATTACTGGACATGGTTGATTACTTGTATTATGATAAACTTTGGATCGGTACAATGATTAGTGATTGTATGTTAAAAGTGATGATTGTTTGTTTGATTAGGTGATATGTTGTTTGATTGTGATTTGGTTTGGTTGAAATAAGTTAACGTAATGAAGATAATGAAACTTAGGCAAAACGCAGTGAAGAAGCCTAGACAAAACGCAGTGAAGAATGAAATTTTGCCAGAGTAACTGTTTATCAAAACGCAATATGGTCTTCAAGCAAAACGCAATGGAGGTCTTGAGCAAAACGCAGTGATGTTGAAGCAAAACGCAGTGATAGCTTGAAGCAAAACGCAATGAGGTCTTGAAGCAAAACGCAGTGAGGTCTTGAAGCAAAACGCAGTGAAGTCTTGAAGCAAAACGCAATGAGGTCTTGAAGCAAAACGCAGTGAGGTCTTGAAGCAAAACGCAGTGAGGTCTTGAAGCAAAACGCAATGAGGTCTTGAAGCAAAACGCAGTGAGGTCTTCAAGTAGGCAAAACGCAACCTTCAATAACCAAAACGCAGTGACCAAAACGCAACCCCAAATACGACAAAATGCAGTACTGTTGTACGATACAAAACGACAAAACGCAGTGTACTATTTGAGGCAAAACGCAATGAAGAATGTCTCAGAGAGGCAAAACGCAGTGAAGAAAAATACAAACTTTTTCACCTAAAAACACCTAAAAATCACCCTTTTGAACGTTTTTGCTTGGTTTCTTTTGTACAACTTGATCCTAGAAGGTTATAACAACTATAAGAACACTAACTTTAACATCACAAACGTGAGAATCAAAGAGTGTCAAGAAAAAGACCATAAACCTTCAAAACCAAACTTTTGATCTAAACTAACCAAGAAAACGCACACACAATCTATCTAATCATCCCATAGGCTCTTATACCAATTGTAGTATATTAGATATCACAATACAAGCTTAGGAATGATGGGTTAGCCAAATTTCTAGAGAGAGAAAGTGACTAGTCTAGTGAGAAAAAACACCTTTAAGTGTGTGTATTATCAAATGAACAACCAACCCCTTCCCATAGCTGGAAAGGGGTATTTATACAAGTGTTTTGGTGCCCCTAAATGGGCCATAGAGTGGGCTAACAAGTGGGTAAAGACCCGGCCCAACACCATAAGTCGTACGGTAACTAAACGTTTAAAACTAAGACTATGAACTAACCTATGCTAGATATAACACGGGGTTACCGAGTCTTTTACATGGATTTTCATAATCCTAACAAATAGAGAAACGTGTTTATACCGATTCCACAAGCAAATGATATGGTTTTTACAAGAATTTTCCCCGATTGAAAACTATAGTAAACTTAGAAATTCAACTCCAAACGGATAATTACTTTGTCACAACCCTCTTTCACTTGATTACAACCTCCTTTGGTGACTCTATTCCTAGAAATGATGAAGATCCTAGAACAATCTTTAACTATTCCCTAGAACTTTCTTACTACTTCTTCTAAAATTAAAATATTGTTGCTAGGTGAAGAATAGAGAGATTGAGAGGAGAATAGATGATGTAAGATGTTGATTTCATGCTCCTTTTATAGCTGAGGTGAAGGCTTCAGTTGGTGGAAGTGGACAAGTGAAGGGTTGCACCATGATTGCAATCATTATGATTTTGAGTAACTGCGGGTCAAAGTATGCCGCACAAAAGGTTTTGTGCGCCGCACTTCGCCTGTTCATTAAATTGCATTTATCCCGACCTAAAGTATGCCGCACTTCATGGAAGTGCGCCGCACTTTGGCATTTTTCATTAAATCTTTATTAACTTCATGTCTAGATTCTTCTATTGACGGTTGTTAGTGTATTTAACAGAATTTCATTGCGGTTTTAGTCTTTTTTGTCATTCTTGGCCTTGAAACAACTATTATACCAATAAGCAACTAAACATGCAATATTTCATGCATTAACATATATATTTCACACATTTTTGAAGGTTATTTTATGTATATTTGAAGGGTTATCATAGTGGCTGCTCCATCATACCAATTATGTAAATGGTCTGCCATGACTTGTATTGATTTAAGGGCTTGAGTTTGTGTCATAATAGGGATGAACCCTTGAGAGTCAAGGATTTTATGGGAAGGGATGCCTAAAACTGTGTAGAAAATCTGAACCTTCTGTTGGCTGTTCAGATCATGTTGCGGGGACATCTATATAAAAGATCATTGTACCTTTCCCAAGCTTGCTATAGCGTCTCGTCCATCCCTTGTTTTAAATTCCGAATCTTGATGACATCAAATAACATCACTTTTATAGCATCATTTATCCCATGTAAATTATCCATTTTATATAATTATTGCAAGAATCGATACTTAATCGTTTATATTTAAGATTTGCAGTAATTATGGAGTACCTTGTGAAGATTAGCAAAAAGGCACGCATTTTGGAGCTAAAACAAAAAAATCTGAAGAAACTGTTCTGACTATATGTCGTATCCATCAAGGAAGATACGGCGTATATGTACCTGCACTTCACAAGAAACCACAAAGACCTATACGCCGTATCCAGAAGATATCATACGTCGTATCCAAGATATAGTATACAAAGATTAGGGAAGATATTGAACATGGTCCCTACTCCAAGAAAACACCCTATACGCCATATTGACCTCAACCAATACAGCGTATCAAAGAAATTCCAGACACTATAAATAGAAAACCTAAAACCAAGTTTTAGGTGTGCTTGATCAAATTTTTGATACCCTAACCCAAAAAGTCAATTTTTAGAAGACAAGAAGAGCATAATAGGTCAAGAAAAGCTTCTAATTCCATTGGAAACACCTTGTAATCCCCTATACTCTAATAATCATTGGATTTTAGGTATCATTCGTTTAACTCGGTTAGTTTCGCTTGGTTGATTTGATTATTATTCTTGTATTAATTACAATGGTTAAGGGATACTACCCGTTTATGAAGATTTAAATGTTTGGTTTTTTATATCGTTTGCTTAATTTATCATTGGTTGTTGATTATGTTTATCAATTCATACTTGTTTATGTGCTTAAGTATGCTACCTATCATTCAACTGGATCTAGGAGTGCAAAATATATAGCTAGCTAGATGTCGGGATGGCTCTCCATATCCGCAATTTGTATATCTAGAGTAATAGGATCACAAATATTGACCTATCTTTACCAATATGTGGAAACTAGAAGGGGGGTTGAATAGTTTTTACCATTTTAAAATTAAAACTTAGATTGTCGACTTATGTGAATTCAAAAGATATATACAAGCGTATGTGATAGCGATGCAATAAATAAATTAACTAACAACAAAATATATGCAAGTAAAGATAAGAAAGATCAAACCGATGACACAATGATTATAGTGGTTCGGCTACGAAGCACCTCTTCGCCCTACTCCACTCCCCAAGTACCCAACTTGAGAGTTATCTTCACTATGTCAACAAGCTCCCTTTAGGCGGAGAAAATCGTACACGTCGCTTACACTTTTTCTGGTACTAAGCTAAATACCAAGCTCTACTTCGAGATAGAACCAATCTAACACACTATATATTTTGAGGCCTAAATACTAACCTAACATACACATATGATACACACAACACACAATACAAGATATACAAGATGAATGATTATCACAAACGTGATGACATAACTAAACTAATAACACTTGAAGCTTGACGTCTTCTTGAGTGTTCTTCACTAAAGAGTGGAATGAGTTGATCACTTGTAATGGATTATGTAACAAGTATAATGATCAAAGAATATGCAAAAGATAAAATATGTATAAGAAAAATATTTGTCAAGAGTTGTTTGAAATGAAGGAGTGAGGTTGGTATTTATAGGAAACCATTTGAATTTCAAATTCTGTCCCAGGGGAACAAGACGTGCGACCCACGGATCCACCATCTCCTGGATCCGTGCAGTGCATTTGGTGGATCCATGGGAGGAGCTGGGACAAAAATTGTCATTTTGTGATTAACCCCAAATCTATACAAAATATTGTTTTGTACTTATTAAAACTAGTTTAATAGATTCTTCTAGAAGAAAATATTTCTTAACATGAATAAGGAAAGATTTTCTAGATTTGGGAAGATTTGGAAAGATTGTTTCCACTTATGGTTAATCCTATTTTGTCTTACATGATTAATATAACTAGCTTATAATTAATCATGTGTTAAGTTAAATCATTTGATTAGAAAAGATTTATGCAAATGATAATATTTTTCTTTGATCATTAACTATGTTTAATAATGCCATATTCATACCTTAAGTGATTAGTCTGTCGTTCAAGTAAATTTCGACTAATAACTGTATACGTAAACTTTTAAGTAGTATGACATTATATTTGTTATTATCAAAACATGATGATTATTAAATATAAATATCGTTTTTGCGATGTAGCGAATATTTGATTAAAATCTCTCCCTTTTTGATGATGACACCCCCCCCCCCCCCCCCCCCCCCCCCCCCCCCTAATATAAACTCTGCTTATTTAAAAAGTTACTAAAAAGTATTTTGCTAGATGAGTTTACATTTCTTCTCTCCCTTTTTTGTCGAAGCAAAATGTTGTTGTGAGAAGGAGGGTGAGTCTTGCTAAGTCTTGTTTTGACGACATGACTAAAGTGACTTGATAAGAATGCAAAGTAAAAAATAATAGACTATAAATTACTAGTGCTGTCCCTCACCTCATCGCGTGGATGCTCCCCTCGATTGGGACACAAGAAATCGAGCTATGGATGTGTTGCTACAAAACAAAGTTAGTAGACAAACAAATATATATATGACAATCACAAATGCACACATATACATAATGAACATCCATCAACAACACAACCAAAGAAAATAATGCTTAATCCATTATAAGGGATTTAAACATAAAACTTGGCATTAAAGCCATTCATGATAAACCAAAAAAATGAAGAAAACAATTTAAAGTTCTAGATCTTAGGATATATCATTTTCCCATATAATCTGAGGGGTGAGGTGAGATTTGCACGCGGTTAATGCAAAAAGTAAGGTGGGTGTGGTGAAGGACCGAGGTGGTGTCGAATGTATGAGAACATGTAGTTGACACAATTTTAGGAGGCAATTTGGATTTCAGCCTTGTAGTGACTACACATTGACAAAACATGTTGTGGAGGTGAGGCATGTCATTTGGATGAACAAAATCTAAAATGTTAGGAGGATTGGGAAAATCTTGATTTCCAAGATTTGGTGGTGGATGGTGGATGTTTTCTAGTGGAAGTGCATTGTTTTGTAGAAGAGGTGTGTTGTTGTTAATGTTAACAAACAAAGGTTTGGTTGATGGTAATGGTTCAAATCCTCGGGGATGATGAAGTTATCTTTTAGACACTTAATTGTGCTTTTTGTTCTATGATCCTCAAAGTTACCAATGAGGTAATGAAAACATTACATTATGTCAACACAAATAAGTTGTAGTTAGGTAGTTAATTATCAAGAAAAATCATAAAAAGAGAAAAATCTTAGAAAAAGGGAAGTCGGGTGTTTTATAACTTGTGATCTCTTATCTCTCTCAAACAAAACTCTTTGCTACTTTTCAAAGGTTTAGTTTTGGGAATTTTTGAGGTATTTGGTTATAAGGCATGTGATATTGCGTGAGGACACACAATCGTTTAGTTTGGGGAATTTTGATAAGTGTAAAATACACATATCCATTTATACCTAAAATACCCCAATTAAACCCAAAACAGACCAAAAATGGCAAAAATATGCTTGTATTTGTGTTTTGTGTGTGCAGGTGCGGATAAGTCAAAAATATCAAGAAAACAATCAAAAACGAGCAAGCCCGGACACGAGAATCAGAAGAGTACAAAGCCGAAGCCCCAAAGCCCAAAGCCTTAGCCAATTTTCATCTACAAGGGCCAATCTTGCAATTTCCGAAAGTTCTTTATAACTTGAAAGAGAGGAAAGAAAGAGATGGGCCATTTGTGTAAACTTCCCAAAGATTCAACAGTTTTAACTGTCGAAGTAGGGGCGGGAAACACATTTACTATTCACCCGTCTTCTTCATTTCACCTCCATGGTAAATCAAGGGGCAAATAGAAATTAAAGGGTGCGTTGGTCAATTCAAGGAAGCTCAAGCACAAATGCAAGGACAAATTAGTCTAATCAAGGGGATACTTATCTTAGCTCAAGCTCAAAGGCCACGTAATCAATGGAGAAGCACAAATTGTGATGGGTTTTGTGCTAAACTCACTCACAAAACTAACACAAACTACATCAAGAGAATGCCAGCCTGGCAATACCCCAGTGTCCACAAATTAATCCAACGGCTACAATTGATGATCAAATGATTGAAGAAATGATTGGCCAGGATTGAAAGTTTGGAGAGCAAGGCAAGAGGACCTAGAAGCTTCAGCTTGGCACTATAAAAAGACCTCACTTCTCACACACACACCATCTAGGTTTTAGGAGTCGATTTTTAGTTTTTAATTTTTAGCTTAAATTTGTAATTTTCTTAAATGTAATTTCCTGTTTCAAGTATTGTAATCAGCTTCTTTAATTAATTCAGTTTTTAGTGTTTTAAATCTCATTTTCTAAGCTCTCATTTAAAGTCATAAGCTCTCTTAATAAGCCAAAATTATCTCAATAAGCTCATATTAAGTCTCTTCAGTCCTATCAGCTGAATATATCTTTTAATTCAGAATTAATCTTACTAAAACCTTAAATCAGTTAAATCTATTATGGATCTTATTGTATTTGAGCTTTTGGAAGGGGATCTTAATTTGGAAGAGATCCCAAGGACTTATACTCTAGCTTATTCATAAGCTAGAGAGCTTGTAGCTGCCTTTATTGGTTCCTTTTGTTTAGCTAAAGGATTAAGTAAGTTTCTCTTTTCATTCTTCTCTAATTTCAGTTTAATTGCTTAGTTATTGCTTATATGCTTATTCTCTTTGCTTATTAGTGTTTAAATATCTCTTATATTGCTTATTTGTTGTTTGTCCTTATCTGTTTTTGCTTAAATAGTCATAGATCATTAGTTATCAATTTCTGTCATAAATACTCATAAAATCCAAAAATATTAGTTTAATTAGTTAAGATTTTAGAATTTTGCTTATTCAGTTGTTTAATCATGATTGTTAAGTTTGTTTTAAGCTAGTTTTTATCTGGTATTTAGTATTTGTTCACTAGATTTCTCTTAAATAGTTATTTTCGAACCTGTCATAGTCTAAAAGGGGTGTTTGGTTTAGTGCACTCTTGATTTGCACTAGCAGTACTAACCTCAGTAAGTACTGCTGAGCCTTTACACTACCAGTACTAACCCAAGTTAGTACTGTTAGCTTAGATTTAAGCTTTTAAAATTCAGTAGGATTAAGATTAGTTTTAGCTTATTAAGAATTTAGTTTTAATTTTCATTATTTAGCTTATTTCATTGCTTATTTTGTTTTTAAAAGTCAAATTACATCAGTAGTACTTTCACTTGAAAGTACTGCTGAACTTTTATACTAGCAGTACTAACCTCAGTTAGTACTGCTGTGTTCTTAGCTTAATTTAGATAGGTTATTTTAGGATTTAGCTTATCAAATTCAGTAGGACTTGAGTTTTAATATAGCTTAATAAATTTTAAGTCTTAATTTGCAATTTCTAGCTTATTTTCCTAGTTAAATTTAGCTGTCAAAAGTCATAAAAAACCTGAAAATTTCAAAAACAGTAGGAACTTAAGTAAAGTCTAAATTTGTTAATTCAGCTTTTAAGTCTAGATTTTATAGCTTATTTAGATGGATAATAAGTAGTTTGGTAAGTCCTTAAAGTTTTAGAGTCTAGTTTAGCTTATTAAGGTTTTTAGCTTATTTGAAGTTAGTGTTTCCTTGCTTATTTCCTGAGTTTGCTTGTTTCATGCTTAATTTCATGTTTTAAGAGCACTTTCTAGCTAGTTTTTTTGCATTTTTTATGATAAGCCATCATAAGCTTCTAGATCACTTTTTCCTTTTTAAATTAAGCTTAATTGAGTATTTTATGGCTGTATAAGTGAAATAAGCTCAAAACCATCACTGTTCGTAATCAGTATAGAAATAAGCACTTATTAAGCTTATTTGAGAATTTATTAGTCCTAGTATTTCTTTTTATTAATTTTGTCCCACTATATACCTTAACAACTTGCTTCTTTGAGTTTTTCATAATAAGCACTTTTCAAATTTCACCTTAATTCGGGCCTTAGCTTGTTATCGGGGTAGATTCTCAGGGTAGAAAGTGTAACTTTTCGATTTTAATTGTTTTTCCAAGTGTAGTCCCTCCGTGTATTTGGGTTGTTATGTTTCCCCTTTAGTTTTCCTTAGTTTTTGCACTCATTAGTCCTTAGTTAAGTTTTTTAATTAAGTTTATTAATTTTAATTAGTAATTTAGTTGATTTTTAAAATTAGTTTATTTAACTTTTAATAAAAATATTAAATTAGGGCTTTTATTTTTTAATAAATTTTTCTTCGAATTTTCAGGGGGGGGAATTTAGTAAAATTTAGTTTACATTTTGTAGTAAAATAGTAGTCAATTTGCTTTATAGTTGCATTTCCGTATTTGTTTAATTGTTCAATTTAATTTTATTTTCATATCTTTCCAAACCAAATTTCTTTGCTTCATTCAAATCAGGATCCGAACTTAAAACGTGGTTTCAATTTCACTATTCATTGGGGAAAACGACCCGGGTGATCATACTTGCCCGGTTTAATATACGTATTATATATTATATTATATATATTTTTGAGAGTGAATTTTATCAAGGGTAACTTGGTAATCTTCTTAATTTCTCTCTTAAGGTTATATTTTATATATATTTTTACGTGTGTATAAACTGCTCAATCATTCCTCATCATCATGAAGAGAAAAATTATCGTTTGCAGGTTGAGACATGATTATTTGATTTGGTGGAATAAAAGGTTTTGATCTATGTTCAATCTTGTGCAAAGTCCCTTTAGTGGCTCTGATACCACTTGTAGGTCCTAATAAACAGGATCTGAATGAGCCTTTATAGTCCTTTGAATAAATCCAAAGATACTATAAGAGACAATGACTGTGAATATAAATATTGACGCGGAATATCAATACTTATACCAAGACGAACACAAGAACAAATACTAAAATTGCTATTACTATTACTATTTGATTGTGAATACTCAATCAACTGATGTTTACAATACTATTCTATGTTCCTTTTATAAGCTTAAGGAACCCTAAACGCGTTAAGAGATAATACTTATCTCTTCCTAAATTAACGCTAAGTTGATAACTATTACTAATATTACAACAGACTTAAATGTCTGACCAAGCAGTATTAACTTTAATACTGCCAGACTTAAGTTAATGCTGGCAGACTTAACTTGCTCTACCAGACTTAACTTCTATACTAACAGTACTAACTATTCAGCTATCAGTACTAACTATAACTAACAGACTTAACTTTAATACTAACAGTATTAAGTCTGTTTACAATATTTTCCTAACACATTTTGGACTTCAGCAAGTTCATCAACCAATTGTTGGTTGAATGTACTAAATAAGTCCTTCAGAGCTTTTATAAATAGAATTATTTTATCCCTAAAACAAGCTTTTGTATGTTCGAAACCCTACGTGTCCTCAGTGATAGCTGTGGGCGTGGTTCTTTCTTTGACTACCACATCAAGGTTAGCAAGATGGTATTTAAGTTTCTTCAAACTCGTATTAACCATGCTGACTTTTGGAAGTTCTTTAGGAACCTCAACATTGGTGGGTCTATCAGAAAGATCGGGTTCTGAGGAACTCGCAGAGTTATGCCACCAAAAGGCTTGTTCAGCAGATAATTCAGTTTGTGGAATAAACCGTGTTTCAAAATCTTTATAAAGTTTATTAAGAGCAGCATAATCGATTGGTGTGGTATCAATTTGTTTTATCTTTTCTTGCATCATATTATCCTTATGTTTTAAAAGCATTTTTGAACGACTCTCTTCAGCAGTGTTAGTCGAGGGATCACAATAGTTATTATTCTGATTATATCACGCAACAAATAACATAGGTTCCAAACAGCTGAGCTTTTCTTCAGATAGAAAGATTTTGAAAACCTAGAGCATGTTTAGTGGATATCATCATAGTAAATACCTGAGGTTCGTCAACAAGTAGAACAGTTTGTGTGCAATTGATTCTTTTTTAAAAACGATATTATCTAGGTGTTTGATATGCTTTTCTAAGGTTATTTCCCTATCAAGGTTTCTAGATTCTTCTTTCTTAAAATCATTTTTGAGAAGTGTAACCGTTTGCAATAAAGATTCCTTTTCTTTTAAATGTTCTGAAAGAGTTCGTTTAAGATGATCAATCTCTACAAACTGTGCACATGAATTTTTTTTTTTTTTTTTTTTTTTTTTTTCCGAAACGTTATCTTGACTCTTTAAATCAACGTTTTGTCCTTCTTTCAACACTTTGACTTGTTCCTTATATCTTTCAAGCTCAGCAGTTAAAGTATCATTGACACTTTTATTTTCCAGATTCGTCTTGGTACAATGAACTACTTGGGTTTTTAGTTGTTCAATCACAGATAATATCAAATCATCTTGTTGTGCAGAAGAGTTAGAATTTTGAACAGCTACCTGTTGTGATTCAATCAGATACTGAGAATAAGGAATGATATTGCTATCACTGGTTATTTCAGTCTCTGAATGGTTCACAACATTTGACTGTTCAGAAGACGGCATAGCCTGCACAACTTGATTAGTCATATCATTATTCACATTATCATGATTGTGTACCTCAGAAAGAGCGTCTAAACCATAGTGAGATAAATTCGCCATGAGAGCAACTTTGGCAGTGTTAAGTTCATCACAATCAGAGTCATATGCATCCAAATCATCAGCTTGATAAGCAGCATTGGAGGTTAGGAACAGTCTGTGTGGCTTGACCTTCTGGAATTGCGGGGTCCTGGATTGGGGGGGGCCAAAAATGGGGGGTTGATGAGTTCGGGCGTCCTCATGTAAAATTTGACCACTTGCTTGAGCTTGAACCAACAACACTTTATCCTTAAACCACATCATCCTTTTTTCCTCTTTGTTTGTTGCACAGTTGACATGTGGCCTTTCCCCATTGCATAGTAATAGAGATAATTGTTCGTTGTTTTCCTGAATTGTTTCCCACTTACCCCCGGAGTGTAAAGTCCTAAAGTACCCGCATCTACAGAAGTTTGTCTCCCCTGAATTGGTGTAATGTTACCTACCCATTATTAATTGTTAAAAATATTTGTATAAAAATGTGTATATAAAAACGTGTATAAATTTAAAAAATAATTATAAAAAATAAACAACCGTTAGTATAAAGGACGAACGTTGCAAATGTTTATTGGCTAAAAAGCCTAACATTGCAAATGGTCGTTAAGTGAAACAAAAATATAGCTGCTTCCGGTAAAACATGTTTGACGGTGCAAATTAACACAAAACTTAAAAGTTCGTTACATTAAGTGGAACAAAAAAAAGTCCACGTATCAAAACGAAACAATAAAGAAAGTACGTTGCTATTGTACGGCTAAAACCCTATTATCATTATCAAGAGAAGATGCATTATCACTATAGCAAGAAGAGTTAAGAGTTACCTCATTAGGCGATTGAGCCATGAGACAAGTTTCGTCATTGGTTTTGTCTTCGGCGTCATTCTCGCTATCGCTCCAAGAACCTCCAATAAAGGCCTTTTGATCTTTGTTGTGAGATGGCTTTGGACAATCGCCAATGAGATGATTTGGATCACCACATATAAAACATTTACGGTCACTCCTTCCTTTCTTCTCATCTCTTTGTCGGAATGATTTCTTTTCTTCTCTTGGTTGCCTAACAAATTTACCTTTTCTTCTAAAGAACTTTTTAAAGTTCCTTACGGCCATAGCATATTTTTCGTCATCGCTTCCGGATGTCGAAGTTTCATCATCACTAGATTATTTCTTAGCTTTCAAGGCGATGGACTTAATTCGTTCCTTTTTGCCTTTATAAATTTCGGAATCTTTTTCCATGACAACTTCATGTACTTTTAGATTGTCGATAAGCTCATCTAGAGCTAGTGATGATAAATCTTTTGATTCTTCAATCGCCGTGACCTTTGCTCTTCATTTAGGATGTAGAGCCTTAAAAAACTTCCTAGCATAGTTCTTGCTAAAGAAACCTTCATCAAGAGCTTTAAGACTAGTAATAATAGTGTTAAATCTAGCAAAACCGCTATCAATAGATTCTTCTTCAAGGATAGTAAATTGTTCATATTGTTGAACAAGAAGATAAATTTTATTATCCTTTACTTGGCTATTACCTTGATGTGTTATTAACAACGATTGCCAAATATATTTATCCATTTTACACATAAAAATTCTTTCGTATTCCTTTTTAGGTAAAGCATTGTAAAGAACCATTTTAGCTTCATTATTTTTAGCAAGTTTCTTTTTAAGATCATCATCTTGTTGTTCAAAAGGAACAACTTCTAAAATTTAGGTAACTTCATTTTTGTCAAGCGATGGAAAATCACCATTCAAGATAATATGCCAAAGATCTAAATCTTTTGCTTTCACATAAGTTTCAAATCTATTTTTCCAATAAATAAAATGATCACTTTCAAAAAGAGGTGGTCTTTGCATAGATTGCCCTTCTAGATATTTATCCGAATCCATAGATCGATTCAAGCTTTAATGTACAATATACGTTAAAGATCTTGGGTGACCTTGGCTTCTGATACCAATTGTGGAAACTAGAAGGGGGGTTGAATAGTTTTTACCGTTTTAAAATTAGAAACTAAGATGTCGCCATATAGTGAATTCAAGATATATCACAAAGTTGTATAATTATAGCGATGCAATAAATAAATAAACTAACAACAAAATATAAGCAAGTAAAGATAAGAAAGATCAAACCGATGACACAATGATTTATAGTGGTTCGGCTACGAAGCACCTCTTCACCCTACTCTACTCCCCAAGTACCCAACTTGAGAGTTATCTTCACTATGTCAACAAGCTCCCTTTAGTAGGAGAAAACCGTACACGACGCTTACACTTTTTCCGGTACTAAGCAAATACCGAGTTCTAATTCGAGATAGAACCAATCTAACACACTATGTATTTTGAGGCCTAAATACTAACCTATCATACACATATGATACACACAACACACAACACAAGATATACAAGATGAATGATTATCACAAACGTGATGACACAACTAAACTAATAACACTTGAAGCTTGACGTATTTTTGAGTGTTCTTCACTAAAGAGTGGAATGAGTTGATCACTTGTAATGGATTATGTAACAAGTATAATGATCAAAGAATATGCAAAGGATAAAATATGTATAAGAAAAATATTTTGTCAGAGTATTTGAAAATGAAGGCGTGAGGTTGGTATTAATATAGGCAACCATTTGAATTTTCAAATCTGTCCCAGGGGAACAAGACGTGCGACCCCACAAATCCACCATCTCCTGGATCCGTGCAGTGCCTTTGTTGGATCCGTGGTAGGTCTTGGACAAAAAAGTCATTTAGTGATTAACCCCTAAATCTATACAAAATATTATGTTTTGTACAAATTAAAACTAGTTTTACTAGATTTCTTCTTGAAGAAAAAATTTCATATCATGACTAAGTACAGATATCCTAGATTAGGAAGATTTGGAAAGATTGTATCCACTTATGTTTAATCTATTTTGTCATACAGTGATTAATATAATCTAGGCTTATAATTAATCATGTGTTAATTTAAATCATTTAATTAGAGAAAGATTTATGCAATATGAATAATATTTTCTTTGATCAATAACTATGTATTAATAATGCCATATTCCCATACCATTACGTTGTATTTATCATCGTCAATAAACCTTTCGACTAAATAACTTGTTTACGTAAACTTTTACATTGTATGACTTTATATTTGTTATTATCAAAACATGAAGATCATTAAATATAAATATCATTTTTGCGCGAATATTTGTATTAACATATCCAAGAAAAGATAGTGAATGTAATGGTCAAGAGAAGGAAGATAATGTTAACAGCACTAACACTGTTAATGCTGGTAGCACAAATGAAGTTAATGCTGTTGGTGGAAAAACAAGCATTGAACTTTAATTTGATCCAAATATGCCTGCTTTAGAAGATGATAGCATATTTGACTTCTAAAGAGATGATGATGATGTTGGTGCAGAGGCTGACATTAACAATTTAGATACAACAATCAAAGTCAGTCCTAATCCAACTACAAGAATTCATAAAGATTATCCTCTTGATCAAGTGATTGGAGATTTGCAATCAGCTACACAAACAAGAAAGATGTTAAAGAATTTGAAAGAACATAGGTTTGTTAGTACTATTCAACAAAGAACAAACCATAAAGACATTCAAAACTGCTTGTTTGCTTGCTTTTTATCATAGGAAGAACCCAAAAAGGTAATTTATGCATTGAAGGATACAAGCTGGATAGAGGCTATGCAGGAAGAGCTTCTACAATTCAAGTTACAAGAAGTTTAGACTTTAGTGGATTTACCAAATAGAAAAAGAGCTATAGGCTTTAAATGGGTTTTCATGAATAAAAAGGATGAAAGGGGAATTGTGATAAGAAATAAAGCAAGATTGGTTGCTCAAGGGTACACACAAGAAGAAGGGATTGACTATGATGAAGTCTTTGCACCTGTTGCAAGAATTGAAGCAATTAAGCTATTTTTAGCTATATCTTCATTTAAAGATTTTGTGGTGTAACACAATGGATGTAAAAAAGTGCTTTTCTCTATAGGAAGATAAAAGAGGTGTATGTATGTCAACCACCAGGATTTGAAGATCCAGACTTTCCTGATAGAGTATACAAGGTTGAAAAAGCACTGTATGGACTACATCAAGTCCAAACATGTTATGAAACCTTGTCAACATATTTGGTAGACAATAGTACAAAGAGTAAAATTGACAAGAACTAATCAACAAAAAGGCATAAAGGTGATATTTTGCTAGTCCAAGTGTATGTGGATGATATCATCTTTGGTTCAATAAAGAAAGAGCTGTGCAATGCATTTGAGAAGTTGATACATGAGAAATTTCAGATGAGTTCTATGGGAGAACTTACATTCTTCTTATGATTACAAGTAGAGCAGAAGAAGGATGGAATAATTATTAGTCAAGATAAATATGTTGGTGAAATTTTAAAGAAATTTGGGTTTACAGAAGTCAAGACTGCAAGCACACCAATAGAAACTCAAAAGCCTTTACTCAAGGATGAAAATTGTGAAGACGTGGATGTTCATATGTATAGGTCAATGATTGGTTTATTGATGTATCTTACATCTTCAAGACCTGATATTATGTTTGCATTATGTGTCTGTGCTAGATACCAAGTCAATCCAAAGGTTTCACATCTTCATGATGTAAAAAGAATTTTTAGGTACTTAAAAGGTCAACCAAAATTGGGCCTTTCGTATCCAAAAGATTCTCCTTTTGATTTGGTGGCATACACTGATAGTGATTATGCTGGAGCAAGCTTGGATAGGAAGTCTACAACAGGAGGTTGTCAATTTTTTGGATGTTGATTAATATCATGGCAGTGCAAGAAACAGACAATGGTTGCAAATTCTACAACAAAAGCCAAATATGTGGCTGCTTCAAGTTGCTATGGACAAGTGCTTTGGAGTCAGAATCAACTACTTGATTATGGGTACAATTTTATGCATACCAAGATCTTTATTGACAATAACAGTACTATTTGCATAATTAAAAATCCTGTTTTTCATTCAAAAACAAAGCATATAGAGATTAGACATCACTTTATTAGAGATTGCAATGAAAAGAAATTGATTTAAATGGTTAAAATCCATACTGACAAGAATGTTGCAGATTTGCTTACAAAAGCTTTTGATGTAAGTAGATTTCAATATTTGATTGCTAGTATTGGAATGTTAAATCTCTAAAATCTTTTATCTCTTTATGTTTTTGTAAAGTTTTGTATGAATTAGTACTATTATTCAGGACATTAAAAGTTTCTGCTGCTAAGTATAATTAGAACTGCTGGTTATACTTAATACTGTTGAGTTAATACTGTTAGTTATACTTAATATTGTTGGTATAATTAATATTGTGAAAATTGCTATGGCTTGTGTTTTCTTGGTTTTTGGACTAACATTTTGCAGGAAAATCAAAGAAAAGTGTTAGATTGATGATGACAGAGCTGTGTAAAAACAGACAGAGTAATTTGGTGAGAAAAAGAATTGAGAGAGTTAGTGAGAATAAAAACAGGAAAAGGGCTGTGTAAAAACAAACAGAGTGATTTAGTGAGAAAAAGAATTAAGAGAAGTGGTGAGTTGAAAAACAGAAAGAGAGTTGAATATATTAAAAACAGACAAAGTGTTTGGAATGGAATTGGAGTTAATATTGGTGATTGAAAGTTAATGCTGCTAGGCATAAACTTACTGCTGCTGGTGAAAGTTAATGCTGCTAGGCATAAACTTACTACTGGTGATGGTTAATGTTGTTGAGGGTATTTTCATAAATACTTCAATTAAGGGTTTCAATCACTCATTTAATCGATTTCTCTCTTTCATATACTCTTTAATCATAAGCCCTAACTTAATTTTCTCATCCATCATCAAAACCCAACACAATGACGACCCTAAAGTTTGCTGATACTCACAACATGGTCGCGTTCTTGTCTAAACCCGCAGAAAGTTAAAGGTGAATTGACCAAGCTTGAACTCAATGTAAGGACGTAGCTCCTCATCTCTTTTGACTTCAAGACTATGATAGAATTCAACTGCAAATCTAGGACATATGGGTTCGTTAAGAGTGAGAAAAGGCTCGAGGCCTACAGCTTGAAAGAATGGAAGCATATTGTTTTCAAAAATGAAAGAATTGAGTAGCATTCTTCCATTCAAGAAGAAACGCTTTTCAAGGTGTAGTAGACTCCCTTAAGTTCTTCATCCATTTGTCTAGTACGATGGACACTAGGTAGATACTCTTTAGTTTTAGTTATGGGTAGTCCATTTAAGTCCGTGATTTTCACCTAATAGATAAATGACAAAGACTCAATAAAGCGAAAACAAAAATATAATATAAATTCTTAAGTGAGTGATTCATATCGACATGATGTGGGTTGCGTTTTGTTTGACTCGAAAAAATAAGAAAAATAGTTATAATACTAGGAATAAGGCAAACCCTTAATGCACAACCTAAGTTTGATATTGCTCTAGATTGAATGGAACGAAAAAAAACTATATGAATTAAGCATCTCTCGTATATACATTCGATAGAGACTTAATGCATGAGAGAAAAAAGTTTTTTTTTTTGCGTTGTATTAACAATGTAGTTAAACAACCTTTGTTTTGAAATGTTCTTAGAAGTGAATTTTCAAAAATCATAACTTGGGGTTTTTTTGGTGAAAAATGATTTTAGCCGAATCGCTTCAATAATGATTTCTAAGTGTTATAATAGTTATAAATTGCTATAAATCTAATGTCTAATTGTGCGAGAAAACTAGTATGAAAAATTTAAATCCCCAAATTATTTAATTTTCAGCAAATCAAAACCTAGACACAAAATTAAGAAGAAAATAAGGTGAAATCACTTACAATAGTTGTGATAGATTAAAAATTTGTTGATGATCTTGTAGATTAATTGCTCCAATTTTAGATTTGTGTTATGTTTGTTTGAGGGTTTTTGTGTTTAAGTTCATGGGTGTGTTTGTAAATAATAGTTGTGGTCCAATTTATTTAAAATTCTGTTATTATACCGCCGCGATCTGAGACTCACAGGATCCACCTAAATAAATCACGGAACTCCGAATGGGGTGGATCCGTGGTCCGAGTCACCAAAAAATAACGGACATAGTTGATTTTTTAGCAAATTGAGATATGGTGTTGTGTTTTTAGGCAATTTGAGAGTGGGAGTTATACTACTATTAAGGAGTATGATGATATAAATTTTCAGAGTCGACGCTCAAGTTGTTGAGTGAATACCGTGTAACTTGTCGTGAATTTCCCCGATGTAATTCTCAATGTAGTCGATCTACAAGGAGTTGTTATCTTTTAGCAATAAGTTTGACCATTACTAAGAACACAATCAATTAAGAACATTTAGACTCAACAAAACCATCCATCAACACAAGTGTGAGTTGCAATTTGTGATGAATGTCCTTTTTCATCGAGTTTCAATCGATATTCATAATTTTCATTATTGACCATACATGTAGTCTTTGAAAATATCTATGTCATGTTATTGATATTTTCTTTATATAGAAAAATTCTAATCTCGATTATGTTTATGATCGGAAGTTTTGTAATTGGAACTAGTAATGAGAATTTATCATCTTTAAATAAAGAATACGTACTTCATTTAGAGTTTTCGTTATTGACTATTTTAGGGATGATGAAGGATCACTAGCCATGATAAGTCCCTATCAATCCTAATCCTAATCTTAAATAATGTAAATACTTTCACGTTTAAAAAGGCTAGTAAATATATTGGCTATATTATCTTCGGATGCAACTTTCTCGATAGAGATATTGCCCTTTTGGACGTTATCAACATATAAAGTGGTGGACGGTTTTCATATATGTTTAGTTTTAGAGTATGTACAGGGTTTTTTACTATAATTATGATATGCGCCCTTTATAGATCGCACATAATCATAACGTTATCGAGGCGTATGCCGTAGTCGATGAGAGCTTGTTTCATCCATAGTGCTTGTTGACATGCCTTTCCGGCGGAGACGTATTCGGCTTCGGCTGTGGAGATAGCAAGGGCCGTTTGTTTCTTAGCGAACCAAGATGTTAAACAACATCCCATGAACGTACAAACGCCACTAGTGCTTTTACGATCAACGTAATCGCCCGCGTGGTCGGATTCGGCATAAACTACAGTTTCTATTCTGGTTCCTTTCGGATACCATAATCCTAAATGACTAGTTCCTCTAATATACCTAAATGTACGCTTAACGGATTCTAAATGGGTAGTCTTAGGATTTTCTTAGAAACGAGCATATAAGCAAACACTAAACATAATATCGAGCCTACTTGTAGTTAAATAAAGTAAACTACCAATCCTACCTCGATATTTACAGCTATCTACGAAATCGGCTTCATCGTCCTTAGTAAGCTTGATCTCCGTTGATATTGGCATCTTGGTTGGTTTGGAATCTTCCAACCCGAACCTCTTTAACATCTCCTTGATGTACTTGGATTGATTGAAAAATATTCCGTCTTTCATTTGTTTGATTTGAAGACCCAAGAAGAAGTTCAACTCCCCCATCATACTCATTTCAAACTCGTCATGCATGATTTTTGCAAAATCATCACACAAGTTTTGACTCGTAGAACCAAATATAATGTCGTCGACATAGTAATTAGTAATTAATGATTAAAATGGGATTCTGATTTTCTAAGTATATATGTGTATTATCGACCATTGTCCCATGAATACACTTGTATTATCACAAATTTCTTTTAGTCTATCATAACAAGCTTTAGGAGCTTGCTTAAGACCATAAAAATCCTTTTTAAGTTTAGAAACATAGTTTGGTTTTTGAAAATCAATAAACCACGAAGGTTGAGCAACGTAAACATCCATCGTTTAATAAAACAATATAGAAAAGACCATATTACATCCATATGAGTTATAGTTTTGATAATCATTTGAGCACAAGCAATAGCAAGAAGTATTTCTAAACGACTCAAATATAGCTAACCCGACAGCAATGTTTACATCATAATCTATAGACTTTTTGTTTGATTATATCCTTGTGCTACTAATCTAGCTTTATTTCTAAATACTATACCATTTTCATCTAATTTATTTCTAAAGACCCATTTTGTTCCTATGACAGATTGACTTACAAGAAAAGGGACTAATTCCCAAACATCATTAGCTACAAATTGATTTAGTTTTTCTTGCATAGCTATAACCCAACTTTCATCTTTTAATGCTATCCTTGACATTTTAAGGTTCTATTTTCTTATTATAAAATAAAAAGAAAAATACTATGATATTGGGTTTAGGATATCTTAAGGTTCTTTGATTAAGATTTCCAATAACTTATCATAGTTGATGATTTTGGACTCCTTTAATTGTGAATGATTTTGCACTTTTAGTCGACTCATCTTCTTCGTTATTAGTATTTACTACTTTGGTATTCTTTCTAAGTGCTTCTCTTTCACCAACATCACCATCAACCAATGGTGATAAATTAGGTAGATAGGACGTTACATACGAATGTCACGTTGAGGTGATCTTCTGCTTCATTGTAAGTTTATAAATACACATAAGCTTTACTATTTTGAGAATATCCTAGAAAAACACCTTCGTATGACTTTGGGTCAAACTTGGTTAGATAGTCTTTAGTATTTAAGATGAAGCACTTGCTTCCAAATACTTTGAAATATTCTAAAGAGGGTTTCCTACCTCTAAATATTTCATAAGGGGTTTTTCCTAGTATATTAGTCGAATTAATATTCTATTTAGTATATAAGTTGACGTATCAACGGCATTACACCAAAACTTTTGTGGAATGGATTGTTCATTAAGCATAGTCCTAGACGATCTCCTTGTAATGTCCTATCTTTTTTCTACTACCCGACGCCTATGATTGATGGGAGTACTTTGGAGCCGAGCAGATTAGAGTAATGCCTTGTGCATAATACAATAGATCTCCGAATTATACTTCATAATCAAATTCGCCGACCTAGATCCGTCTAATAGCATATTATAGAGACTACCTAGTTGGTTTTTGAATTTTCCTACTTAAATATTTCAAATTCTCAGAGGCTTTAATTTTAGTCTTTAAAAATTCTAGTCCATGATAACCTAGACTAAATCATCTACTCTAATTAAGGTTAATAAATTACCCTCCATAGCTTTTAATTATCGGCTATGGACCAAATAATTCCATATTTAATAATTCTAAAACATCTTTTAGTTGGAAACCATAATTTTTTAGCTTTATGACTTGCAGAGCTTGCTTCCTAATTTTACCAGCATCACAAAATGTTATCAATTTAGCTTAGGTAAGTATTTCTTCTAACTAATTCTTAATGACAACAGATTGAATTATTAAACCGCATATTTTGCATGCCACGTCCTTCTATGCCATAAGGTAGAATTTCCACTATCGTGCCGAGACATAATTTGTCTGAGAGTATTTCCTAATTTCATAACGTATAAACATTTTCCTTAATCTCGATTCCATGGTTTTACCATCTTTAAATATTTTCACTACCTTCTTCGTGAATAAGACTTGACAACCTTTATTGTCACTAAATTTGACTAACAACTAGTACGTAAAAAGCTAAGATATATCTAGGTTCTAACAGTAAGATATAGTAAGAGAGTCATTAGAGATCGTACCTTTGCCTATGATCTTTCCTTTCAAGTTACTTCCAAAAACAACGGTTACCACAACCTTGTTTAGCTTATAGGTAGAGAATAACTACTTGTTTACCGAGGGTCATAGTTTTGGAGCAAACCACTATCTTGATCCACTCAGTTTCATGCGCGGTTCCAAGCATGTTCTCAAGCATACCTATTTCAACAAATATAAATTCAAGCGTTTGGTCCCCAATATCTTATGGGTCCAAAAATGTTAGTGTTATACATCCCTTGCATTTATTGCAATTGATTGGGATATTGAAATGGGATACAATTTCCCATATGTACTAAGCCTTGATTTTGATTGTTTACTTCCAATTCATAATGGTAAGGTGTTTGATGAATTGTTGTCCTAGAGTTACTCTTAGATTAAGGTTGTTTTTGTATCTTGGTTGAGAAGAGAAGTTTCTACTAAGGGCAGCGAGATTTTATAGAGGAACTAGACCTTCAGTTTTGACATAACTTATACAGCTTTAAAAGTGATGGTTTTAAAGATGGTTTCTTTGAGTCATCAATGCTATTATGTATTATTTTCTTTCCTAGTAATAACAAAATCTGATCGCGAAGACAAAGGTGGACTAAAAATGTGTTTTGGTCTCTTTTTCGCCATAGGGTGCAGCTGCACAGGATCTACGTAAGGTAGATCCATGCACCTTTGATCGGTGGATCCGACAGTCCGCCTTTTTCCAAGTCGGATGATCCAACGAAACTCATTATTTTAGTTTAGCTTTGTTGACTGGCTTTACGTATCATCAAATCCTAAACCTATTTTACAACACGAAGACTTTTGATTACTTAACATTTCTCTAAGTGATTGGCGCTTATAATCAAATTTTAACCTGAGTTTCTTTAAGTTTGGCGTTTTTCTTTATTTATTCGATTTAAGTTTCTTCCCACATGACTTACCAAAACGCAATCTCAATTTCTTTACTCTCATCAAATTTCTTAATTTTCCTCGATCAATTCAAAAAATTTTCTTTTTCTAAAATATCTTTTCTTTAGATTTAAAATTTAATTCATTGTTAATGATTTTTCTAAAAGCGTAATTTCACATAACATCGTATTACTATTTGCATACTATCATTATCAAGAAAGATGCATGTCACTATAATAGGAAGATTAAGAATATCTCATTTGAAGATATAGAAGCCATGATGACAATTTGCATCATTGGTTTTGTCTTCGGCGTCATTTTTGCTATCGCTCCAAGAACCTCCAATGAAGGCCTTTTGATCTTTGTTGAGATAATGTAGTATTATGGGGTGTGGACAATCGTCAGATGAGAATGATTTGGAACAACCATCATCTAAGACTGTCCAGTCACTCTTTTCCTTTCTTCTCATCTCTTTTCGGAGTGACTTCTGTTTCTCTCATGGTTGCCTAACGAAATTTACTCCTTCTTTATTAAAGAACTTTTTAAAGTTCCTAACGCAAAGCAATATTCTTTGTCATCACTTCTGGATGTCAAAGATTCCATCTTCACAGAGCCTTTCTTAGCTTCACAAGGCAATGGACTTAACTCATTCCTTTTGCCTCTATAAATTTCAAAAATCCTTTTCCAGGACTACTCTATTACTTTTTAGATTGCTGATAAACTCGTCTATAGCTAGTTGATGACAAGATATTCTATTGCTTCAATCATCGTGACCTTTCCCGACCATTAAGATGTAGAAGCCCCTCTAGAAGACCTTCCTAACATGAGTTCTAGGCTAGGGGGGAAAACCTTCATCAAGAGCTTTAAGGACTAGTAAGTACATAGTGTTAAATTAGCAAAACCGCTATCCAATAGATTCTTATTCCTTCAAGGAGTCGTAATTAGTTCATATTGTTGAACAAGAAGATCCTTATTACCTCTTACTTGGCATTACCTGATGGTGATTAACAACGATTGCCAAATATCTTTAGCCTTTTACACATAAAAATTCTTCGTATTCCTTTTTAGGTATAAGCATTATAAAGAAACCATATAAACTTTGTTATTTCTTAGCGAAGGATTCGTTTTTAAATGATATGTCAATTGTTCTTCAAAAGAACAACCTCTAAAATATGGGTAACAGTTATTTTGGCAACCTAGGCGGAAAATCACCTATTCAAAAAAAATAGTTGCCGAAAGATCACTAAGATCTTTTGCTGCACATAATTTCAAATCTATATTTCCAATAAAAAAAATGATCACTTTTAAAAAGAGATGGTCTTTGCATAATTGCCCTTCTCTATCATTTATACTGAAATACCATATATTGTCAAGCTTTAATATGTACAATATACATTAAAGATCTTGGTGACCTTGGCTCTGATTACAATTGTGGGAAAACTAGAAAGGGGGTTGAATAAATTTTAATATTTTTGATGTAATTTTTTTTTGGTTAATTTTTACCGTTTTAAAATAAAAAACTTAGATTGTCTACTTATGTTAACTCAGAGATGACACAAGTGTATATGATAGTGATGCAAATAAAAAATAAACAACTACGAAATAGGGGGAAAACAAGTAAAATAAATGCAAGATGAATGAGACTGAATGGCACAATGATTTATAAGTGGGTTTCGGGCTACGAAGCTCCACTTCGCCCTGTTACCACCGAATCCCCAATGTAGCCCAAGCTTGAGAGTTATCATTGGCACTACTATGTCAACAAGCGTCTGCCTTTAAAGGCAAGAAAAGAAAACCGAAATACACAAAATTGCTTTACCAACAGAGGGACTTATTCTGGATACTAAAGCTAAAAAATACCGTAGTATCTACTTACTTCCGAATAGAACCATCTAACACCTAAGGTTAACTTGTGGACCTAATAACTTAACCAAGTCCTACACAATATGATAAACCCACAACATACAGCACAAGATATACACGATGAAAGATAATCACAAACAAGAGATGAGGGACACAACTAAAACTTAATTAACACTTAAAGCTTGACCGTCTTCTTGAGTGACTTACACTAAAGATGGAAATGAGGTGATCAGTGGGGGGGGGGGGGGGGGGGGGGGTGTGTACACTTGTAATAGATATGTAACAGTATAATGATCAAAAGAATATTAAAATAATAAAAGTGTATTAAAAAATATTTTAACAAGAGTTAGTCTAAAATGAAGACTTAAGGAAAGGTGTTGCAATTTATAGGCAAAACTTTTGAAAAATATCAAATGTTGTCCCAAACAATCAGCGGATGATGCTAACCCACAAAGAAATTCCACCAACAACCTGGATCCATTGCCTTGTAATGGTAGATCATGCCGATAGGAGCTGGGACAAACATTTTTTGGGGTCATATTTTATTATGATTAATAACGAAAACGCAGAACCTTAACCCCGTAGCAAAAACAACCAATATAGCGCTGAGATGGGACCCCAAAATCATCTATACTACAATTGGACAAATGAATATTATTTAAATATTAATCAATTATTTATAAAAAGAATTACCACCGCACCTAGTAAAACACCCAACAAACCCTTCCCTACCACGAAAAAACCACTCAGCAAGCAATATAATCACAACAAACATAGAAACAACAACCTTATTAGACAAACGTCTTTCCCCCCCCCACAAAACACAAACAACCCCAAAAAGCAACAGACCCACACCCACCACCTTCCTACAAAAAAACTCAAATTTCGCTCCAAATTCCCTCAAAACTCCCTCAATAAAAGTAAATCCCCCAACAAGTGTTACCACAACAAAAAGATGATCAAGTTCCACACAGCTACCATACACTGGCCCCTCATAAAACCCCCCAAAACCAACCAATGCCTAGGAACCCACCCAACCCACCCCCACCAAATCCAAGCCCCCCCCCCCCTGTAAACAATCCCCCATCATCAATCCCACAAACAAAAAAAAAAAGAAAAACAAAATAAAAAACCCCAAAAAAAACAAAAACCCCCCAGTCCATAGATACAAAAACAAAAGAAAAAAAATAAATATAAAAAAAATTAAAAAAATTAACATAAAAAAAAAAAAAAATACTAAAATAAGAAATCAAAAAAAATAAAAAATTACATAAATAAAAAAAAAAACTATATATAATAAAGTTAATTTCAAAAATAAATAAAAATATAAAATATATGATTAAATTTCAAAAAGATTAATTTAGTATAAAAATCTTAAAAAAATAAAAAATAAAAAATATATATATAAATAGTTTAATACTTAAAAATTATAAAAATTTTTACATCATATATTATAAAAATTTCTTAATATAAAAAGTGCACCTACCACACAGAACCAACAGCCACCAACACCACCCCCTACCGGATCATAGGTGTTTGTACGTATATCAGTCCCCTATTACGACTCCCAACCATTAATTCCCTTCAAGCGTATACGTCGTATGGTATTAACACAATTACAACACCCCCCATCCTGCACCTACCCACACCCACAACGTAAATCAATATCGCCACAATGTACAAACCCCACCAATCCCGAGCACATAAAGCTAATAGTACATGTTTACCTACATAACCAGGCTACCTCATTCAAAACAATATACCACACAACACCCATCAATCAACCCAGCTACTCCTTATTCCACGGCATACCAAAATTGTCACCCATGCATAATTACCACGGACAAACCAATAGACCCACAAAAGATCCAGCTGATAGACTAGCCCCCCATCAACACAAACACAACATCCAACAAAACCTCTAACCCACGGGCTATCCCACATATACGCCCTCCCATACAAAGGCTGTTATGCACATCCCAAATGAGGAGATTCGGAGCACACCCAGCCGAAACTCAACACACCAACAGTCTCACCAACCGTCCACAACCCACATATAGTACCCACACAGCTTACAAACAACCAACATGCCATTGCTTACAATACGCCACCCTCCTCCTCAGAAAGAATATTAACAGAATATGATATACATTAAATTAAAGCAGGAATAGTATAAATAGCCACATATATCACCAAGACTAAAAAGTCACACACGAAAAGTAATATCCATAGACATACAGCTCGAGATATCGAATAATGAAGGGAACTAATCACCCGTATTTCTAGAGAACCATATGCTAATGGGAATATTTTGAAAGAGGAAATAGATAAAAACAAAGAATGTTCTTGAACCTGAAAATTTCTCAAAAGATTTAAAGGTTAAAGTCAAAATAGTTTAACCATGATTTCCCGTACATAATAAGGGGAAGAGAACCCAGTGTACCCAACAATAAACTACATTCAGGTTACCTCAGACCAAGTGAATTTGATTGTCAGGGTCTAGGATTATTCACGGAGCCCCTACGACCAGAAGTCTCAGCTTATTTGTAACAGGTAAATAGCTTAAGCTCAACATGTATATTTGAAGCAATGGTAAATAAAACATTAAACATTGATTCTCATATGTTGTTTATTGGTGCCAACTATGACCAGAACGGCAATATAATGTCAAAGGAGGAAATCGATAAAATTTTGGCCAGCAAGAAGGTTGAAAAAGTGAAGGTAATAAACCTTTTTTGCATTATGCACTTTTATGTTATTACATATTTTAGTTTTTTCTCGAAACTCCTAAGTAAGAGGTTAATATCACTATTGCACATCTTTTTACGCAAATTTCATTGGTAAATTCACCATAATAAATCTAATAGGCATAAGTTAACATTATTCGAAAATGATCCTATAGCTACTTTTAACATTGGAGAAAAGGAGGTAACATATTTTTCTTTTAGTCACTGTAATTTTATTTTTGTTTTTGAAACAAGTGAAATAGTATTTCTAGAATGTGAATGTGATTAGTTGGTATGCATGAGATCTTTACGTGAATTAATTGTTTAATTGCAAAAGTAGGGAAGACTTTTGTTGAATTGTTGTTTTAATTGTGTAAATGATCATGTTTAGTATGATTAATTTGTTAAATTGGTTTTGCATGCTTTATATATATGGCGTTTTTTATATATAATATGCAAAAATGATTTTTAAAATTAATATGAACTAAAAGCACTTGATTAAAATGCTTATTGTATGTATATTGATATGTATACTTTGCTAAATCATGGGCTATATACGTAAACTTGTAAATTCTTGCAATGTTCTATAACACATGGGTTTAGTGGTTTCCGCAAGGGAACCTGCGACGGAACAACGCAAGAATAAACAATTTTACATAAACATTTTAACAATATTTTAAGTATGTCGTAATCGTTACTAGGGTTTGATTATTTCCCATGGGGAATTAACCTTATCCGTAGTAAGATCACTTATACTTGGAAATGTTGTAAACATGGTAACCTTAATTTTATAAATGACATGTGATTTATAAAACGAAGGGATTTCTATTTATAGAAAGTTTTAAAAATGAAAATGGAAATGTTTTAAAATCACTAGTGTTATAATGTTGTATCTTGTATGCATGCTTCCTTATACACAATTTTTGGTAACCTTGTTTTTATCAAATATTTATACCTTAAAAATTAAGTCATTTGCCATCCAAGTATGAAATCACTTGAGTTTGTATTTTTACTCTAAAACAGTTTTAAGTAAATTTGTAAAACAAGGTAATATAACAATCATATGGTCAGACCTGAGACTGTAAAATTACTGATTTTGTATTGGACGACTTATATCGAGTATGGTTGGTCATACCTTCGACCCGAGGCATACGATGGGGTGAAACATGCTACTTGACATTATAATTCTGGATTATGATGCATTGTGCCCCATAAAACCTAAGAGTTGCACATGTTGGCAATTATCTCATGCTGATTACCTTTTGAGTTTACCATTTTGTGAGGTCTTGAATTCAGGATCAATAAGCAATAGAGTGTTTAGTCTAGAGAGAGAAAGATTAGAAAGTAGAGAGAGAAAGAGAGAGGAGGAGGATTATAGAAAAGATAGAATGAGATTAGAAGACACCCCTCACTAATGAGGAGGTGGTGAGGTATTTATACCCATTTTACAAGTATGAGCAAGGTGCTCTTGTCTTTTAGACTTTGGCTATTTAGCCAGGTTTTGTGACTTTATTTTAGTCACGAACCTTTCACCTAACCTATTACACAATATTATTTCTCTATTTATTACAAGACTTTTATCTCAATAAGATCATCACTTTTATCATTCCTAACAATCTTCCCCCAAGGGGACATATAATTGAGAATCACTCTTTGATTGCAATAATGATCATCAATTCTTTATTCGTAACAATCTTCCCCCTAAGGATGATCATTGAGATCATCTCTGTAGACTTTTGAACTTATTAATTGCATGTATGTCTTGAGTTTGTTTGTGTAATAGTGGTTTTGTTCCAATTATGCTCTAGTGATCTTGATCTTGATCTTTCCATTATCCTTTTTCCTTTGCCTTTGAGATCTTTTCATATCATCATTCTTTACCGTGAATCCATCTTGATTTATCTTTTAAAGCTTCTAACCAACATACTCATACTTTCTTGACAGCTTACAATCTTCCTCATAGTAAGCACTTTAGCCTGGACCAATAACTTGGATGATTAAGGACTGTCTTTGGATTATATTAGAGTTTTGCGTTGAATGTGTATCTTTAAACTTTAAGTAATGAATATGAAGGTATGAATTATACGGTTTTTATTCTTCTCTGAGAAGGTAAGATGTTGTTTATGTTGTTGTACATAAAAAAGTATCCATCCCTCCACTTGCTTCCCCCCAAATGAAACAACAAAAACGTATCGCACATACTTCACACAAACACTAATAGAAGAAGAAACTATAAACCTTGTTTCGTCAAATTAAATTAATCCGCTAATTGGGTTTTGTTATACATCAAAGTCCAATTAAGTCCCGAAAGTACACATTTCTTCCCCCAGTTGTTCTGCACGATGTTGTATACTCCAAAGACAACTTAAGTTCCCCCGAGATAGTACACATTTACCTTCCCCTAATTTGTTTTGCGCCTATCGAAATATTCACTAGAACACTTCTCTTCCCCGTGATTATATTGGATGACCATCAAACATAATCATAATCTTGTTACGCATGAATATTCGATAGTGAAGTCATGTGTGAAGTATGGTCTAATCATGAGAGACAACTACTAGCTTCAATTCCAACCATCTCCCCTTATCAATATTGTGACATCATAAGTAACCTTGGTAATCCAACACTTCACTTTATGACAAGGAATGTTGTTTGGTGTTTTTCAAACGATCAAATCTGGAAAAACATATTAACTACTCGATTAAACTTAGATTACTAGTTAACACTAATTGAATCATTAAACCTTCATTTTCAAATTAGTGACCTACTTTTAGCGTTGGCTTGATGTTAGCACTGGTAGGATTTCCATTCATCATCGAAATACTTAACTTAAAGGTATCACATTGAATGTCCGTGCAATGTTCACAAAGTATATGCAATATCAACATAAGACATATAAGGCGAGCCTCTTGTACCTTTTGTATCATTGATGTTTAATACAAATGTACTTTTGTGTCCTATGTGAGATTTATAATTTAATCTCATTTGGCTCTAGACTCAATAAGTGCGTTTTGGTTTTTAGTGATCGAAGAACTGAGCAGACTGCCACCTTATCAATTAATCAACAATCTCGGAGTTGAGATCGTCAATAGATTATAGCAGTTTAAATCTTCCCTGTGACAATGAAACAAGAAGTCTTTGAAGAATCTTGAGTGGCTGGGGAAGGGTGTGCATGCATCCTGGTCTAGGACGTCATTCTTCAATACCAAATATCATCTTTGTGGATATTTGATAGATTATAATTGACCCAGGGTTTTCTTCCTCCCCCCCCTCCCCCCCCCCCCCCCCCCCCCCCCCCCGCCCACCCGCCCCCCCCCCCCCCCCCCCCAAAACCCCCCCCCCCCCCCCCCCCCCCCCCCCCCCCCGCCCCCCCCCCCCCCCCTGCCTAAAGTTTGTGGAGGGCTTCTTTCTTTTCACCCTTTATCCATATATTTCTTTTTCATTTTTCAACCCCTTCAATGTCCACCAAGACATCATTACTATCATCATGTTGTGATTGTTCTAATGATAGCTCATGCCTTAGTTGACATTATTCCCATTCACATTCAACTCCATCATACCTAAGGACTTCTATTCTTTCTATGGAATGTCCCTGGGTAGATCCCTCCGATTCTGGTTGGATCATGAGATAATACCTAACCTTACCACCTTATTTCTTCTTTGATCATTGTGAGGTAGTTGGTTGATGGGTATTTAAGATCGAAACCATAAAACCATTTGAAAATCAATCAAAGTGTTTTATATAAATCAAAACATTTAACACTTTGAAAGTTTCACTTTTTGATAAATACTCCCCCTACACATATGCATTGATATTCAAAATTATTTTGCACATGGAGGAAAGAGTTGATTGCACTTTGAGTCTTTTAGATCACTTTGTTATTCCACACATTTAAGCATTAACCTGTCTTGATCACAATTTTATCCCATTTCCCCTCTCCAAAAATAGCATACCATATGATATTTTTGATATCAATGGATTAAAATAGCTATATGAGTTTTTGAAAACACATGGGAGAAAACAGATATAGCATGATTATAATTTGAAACCTTTCTTAATGTTCTAAACAAATTTGAAAAACTAGTTGTGTCAAAGTATGTCGAATAACTTAAAATATAGTGGGTTTCCAAGTAGATTGCTCACTCCCTCAACCTGTTAAAATCAGGAAACGGGTCGTAACCGACATAATCTTCACAATTTTGAACGTTTTATCGATATAAACACACTTGACAACAACTACTTTTAAATCGATTATTATTCATTTGTTCAAAACATTTTTCTTTATACCCCCCTTCAAAAATATATCAAATGAGTGAACGAAGGGAGTGTTGAACACACAAATTGAAAAAATTTGAAAAATCTTTTTGAATAACTCTTGAAAATTTGTCTTCCCCCAAATCTTAAGTACTAACCATTTTACATGAGCTCTAGATTTGGAATATCTTAAATGAAAAGAAGTTGTAAGCTTCCCGTTGTGAGGATAAATGTACAAAAATATACACTTTTCTTTATTTGAAGAACGAGTCCTAATCTGACATTTGCTTAGAAGTCGTATGTCCAGAGCATACTTTTAGAAAAGATGTTGATAAAAAATTACTCGGGACAAAGAAGATTTCTCTTCTTTTAAAGATAAAGCGCACAGAAACAGATTAGTACACTTTTCTCTTTATTTGAAACCGGGTTTGTTATCTAAAAATTTACAATTAACAAGCCAGTTTTGATACAAACTTTTGAATTTATTGAAAACAGTTGAGAAATATCATTTGAATAATTTTTGCTCAAAACAAGAGAAAGATTATTTTTCTTTTTTTATGAAGTTAACGCGCACTGAAACGTACAATCTATCCCTTTATTTGAAGACCCGGGTTGCAATCCTGCAATTAAATACAAACCATTGACATCGCGAATTATAGAACAACAACCTTTGGAACCCATTTTAATCATGGTGCTAACGAGGTTTTAGCCAAGTTTTGAAAACACTTTAAAGTTAGTGTCAGATCGATGTAAAGATTTTGAGGTCCAACGATGAGCTTGAAACCGATGTTTTTCATTTGAAAACAAACTCTCGTGAATCAACGGAAGATTTAAAATTCCCTTTGATTTTCCATTGAATTTTTTTGAAACTCGGTGTTTCTGTGGAGTTTTTTAAAATCTTTTTTGACGAAGAAGATTTCCATTTAGTTATTGTCCATTTGATGAAACATTCCGAAAATTTATTTTATGCATCGTTGAAAATCTTCCTTACATGTTGATTGTCGAGGAGCAAAGTCATTCTTCTTTGCATTGAAAGCCATTTCTGATTTTGAATATTTGAAAGATTTGAATGACTTGCTTTGGGTCTCCCACACTAATTTACCGGTATAAAACGAGAGTGTGGAGTTAGCAAAAACTGATTCTTTCCTTTTTAAAGTACTTGTCTTAAAACTCTTTTTGAGAAGTAGATGCTTCCAAAGTTTTGAATTTCCTTAATTGGTCCTCCACACTTGTTTTTACCGGTGTAAACACACGAGTGTGAAGGTTTCAAAAGAATTATTCATTTCATTTTGAAGCACTTGTCTTAAAATCCTTTTTAGGAAAAATTGTTTCAAAACTGAGATTTCTTCGACAAGTTCCTATCTTTTTGTAAAGAATAGGTTGTAAAATGAGACAAACCCTTCTTAAAACGGTTTTGAAGGATACACGCCTTGTGAACCTTTTCCAAACACTTCATTAGTTTTGAGAATATTTTGAAACATTGGATGTTCCATTTTATCCGATAAGAAGAATCAAACTACACTTTTAAAGCATTAAAGCGAATGTTCTTAAACTCATGATATTCTTTTTGAACAAGAACGAATATCTTGAGATGCCAATTGTGATTCCAAAGATGCAATTTGTTTCAAAAGCTGATCTCTTTCATTGTTAAGTAACAGTGGTTTTCCCAGAATTGAAGAATTATCAAACTTTGTTTCCACACGCTTCCCTTTCAGATTTTCAAGTTGAGTCCTTAAATGATTAATTTCTTTCAAAAATCAATCTTTTTTAGCTTTAGAATCATCAACCTTTCGAGCCAATTGTAGTTCAAGAACAACTTTCCATTATTTTCAGTTTAATTTCAAGTGTTTTTCAAAATACGCCTCGAACTATTGTGACTGTTCTGTTCGAGACAATTCAAGTTGACATCATCAAAATCTTTGACTTTGAGGCAATGATTTTTTTCAAGGATGAATAAACCTTTGATTCAAAATTCACACTTTTCAATTTATCAAAAGCATTCAAGTTTTTTCCAATGTTGCCCTTTTTTCTTCATCAGGGAAAACATTCTCAAGATTATCAATTTTTATCAACAAATCAGAATTTTCTTTTATTTGTTTTGCTAAAGACTTTTCCAGCTCATCAATCTTTATTTGAAAAACACTTGTTTTGTTTTTAAAAAGATTTTGTTTCTTCCCCAATTCCTTGTTAAGTTCAAAAATATCCAATTGCTTCTTTTTGAAAAATTCAATCTTTTCGAAAATGTTATTGAACTTAGTTTCAGCAAATTCAAACAATTGAAACTTCAGATTTTCTGCCTCGTTTTGTGTTACATTGGAAGTTTTTGTTTGAACCCGCGACTTTTTGATTGAATCAAACAAGTTTTTGTAAGTCAACTTCAAGTGTTCATTCTCCTTAATTAATGACGCCACTCGATTTTCCAACTCAATGTTTTTAGTTTCAATTTCATCAAAATTGTCCTTAACTTTGACTTCATCACATTGATTAATCTCAACCTTTGACCTTTGAGAAACCGAGATTCAAACAAATTCTTTATAAGTCGGCAGTTATTCAAATGAGCAAAATCTCGAGTTGTAATGATGCCATAAAATTCTCATTTTCTTTTTGCAATGTTTTCAAAGAATTATTTTCTCGAGACTTGTGTTGAAGTGCGATTTCAAAAGCAATACTCTTTGCCTCAAATTTTGACACATCTTTTTCCAATTCAACAATTCTTTTTGACAATCCATGTGTGACTTCAAATGCATCATTACAAACCGTATCAGCTGTTTTACTCTCATTTGAACATCTTTTGATCTTTATGAAATTCTTTTAATTTCATCATGTAAATCCTTATACCTTATTATTTCCTACACAAGAACATAGATGACAAGATTCTTGATATCTCAGCTAAGGTTGCTTCCAAGAAGTCGATCTTTTAAAAGCTCATTTTGTTTTGAAAGTTTCATCAAGATCATTTTACACTGAAACAAAAACATCTTTATCAATACTTTACATCCTTGTTTTTAATCGATTCTGAAAGAGTGTAAAATAGAAATACAACTTTTGAACAATTGGATTCATTTTCTTTTTCATCTCTTTTACAACTCTTTTGAATTAAACTTAAAAACATTTGAAAATAGTTCCATTTCATTTAAATTTCCACAAGCCTTCGGATTTTGCACGATTTGCACTAGGCATTGATGCCATGCTTGGTTTTGTCTTAGAAGAAAATTCTTCAGAAGATATTTTTGAAATAGAAGAAATACAAGATGATAGAAAATATGTTTGTTCAGCGGAAATATCTTTTTGAGGAACAAAATTGTCATAAAGTTTGTTCAATTTTCCGTAATCGATTAGCTGTATCTTTAACTCTTGAACTTTTTCATCTTTTTGAAACTCATTCATTTTTAATTAACTCTTTCAGCATCCTCAAGAGTTTCCTCAGAATCAAACACATGCAGTTGTTTATTTTTATCACAAAGTTCATAGGCACGATACAACTTAGGAATTTTACCATAAGCTTGTGAAATAACGTATGGACTGTTATATCCCAAACCCGACTTATGTAAGTTATCCCGAAAAGCTTTTTGTTCATTTGTAAGCAACCGAAGTGTTTCAGTTGATTTGCCTATTTTACAAACAACATTTTCAAGATCTTTGATTTTAGCTTGTAACTGAAGAATATAATCAAGATATTATTCCTCTTTGTTATGCTGTGTTTGATTGAAAATCGTTTGTGTCTTTTGATATTCCTCTTTTTGTCTTTTATAATCCTTGACATCTAACTCTAATTTATCTCGTTGTTTTTCTAGATCTCGAATGATATCTCGATCACGAACAAATTAAGACTGAGCTTGTTTATTATAACGTTTTGCCCGTTCATCAGCCTTAAGAAATTCGTTGAGATAATTATTATCCTTGTTAATACCTTCCAAAATCCGAACCCTTTCCTTATACATCTCAAGATGACTAGTCAAATTCTTGTTTTGTTGTTGGACTTTTTGAGCAAATAATTGTTGTTTTTCAGCTTCCTGAGCTAAGCGTCTTATTTCCTCGTTTGATCCCATTTACCCTATTTATCACGATGATCCCAAGTAATTTTCAACACAAACCCAAAAATTCAATCCAAATTATCACTTAAACCAAATCACGCACAAACTTTCAGATCCACACAAACTATCAATTCCACACAAATCAAATCGTTCACAAATATCACAGTTTTCTCAGAAGAATCAATTGAAAAGGAATCAAGATTACGATAAAACCGTAATTGATCAATTTCAATTGATTATATACTCTCTTTTTTCTTTTTTCTTTTTTTAATTTCAAATTCGGAAATAAACTCAGATCTGAATGAGATTTAGTCCCAAAACGCGTTTTCAAAAACGTGTTAAGTGAAAACCGAGTTTGACCATTGACCAAAAAATTACTGAATTTGACTTCCGAATTTGACTTCCGAATTTGACTTCCGAGTTTGACTATTGACCAAAAAATTACTGAATTTGACTTCCGAATTTGACTTCCGAGTTTGACCAGATGTAACAAACTTTGACCAGATGTAACAAACTTTGACCAGATGTAACAAATTTTGACCAGATGAAACAAACTTTGACCAAGTGTAACAAACTTTGACCAGTTGAAACAAACTTTATTGAATTTGACCAGTCAAAATTCCGAATTTGACCAGTTGACTATCGAGTTTGACTAGATGTAACAAATTTTACTGAATTTGAAATTAAAAAGCTACTGAATATCAAAAATAAGCACAAATAAGCAAATTCGGTACTAATCTTGCCAAGATTCTTATGATAAAACCGTAAGCAATCAATCTCGGTTGCATAAAACACACCCGAAATTAGCAATAAGCACAAAATAAGCTCAAATTCAGCAAAAAAAACACGAAAAAGCTCGAAATAAGCTGTTGGAATAAGCTGACAGAATAAGCTAACCGAATAAGCTCCCTAAACAACACTAAATCGCTCCTGCAGCTCTGATACCACTTGTGAGGTCTTGAATTTAAGATCAATAAGCAATAAAGTGTTTAGTCTAGATAAAGAAAGATTAGAAAGTAGAGAGAGAAAGAGGGAGGAGGAAGATTAGAGAAAAGATAAGAATGAGATTAAGAGAACACCCACAAGACACACCTCACAAATGAGGTGGTGGAGGGGTATGTATACCCATTTACAAGAATGAGCATGGAGCTCTTCTCTTTTAGACTTTAACTATTTTTTGGGTCTCGTGACTTTATTTTAGACACGAACCTCTCACCTAACCTATTACACAATATTATTTCTCTATTAATTACAAGAATTTTATCTCAAGCAGTACTAAGTTAAACCTAGCAATACTAACTGTTGCTCACCAGTACTAAGAGTTGTCTAACATTATTAACTCTTTCTGCAATAATTATACACCAGCATGCCTCTATTCATCACAAGCACACTAGAAACAACTAGATACACATGTGAGAATTCATGAGGATCCATATTTATGTACAACCCGTAAATAGAAAGTAGATACTATTTGTTTTTATTCACACATCTCTCTTTTCTTTTTGCTCACAATATCAGACAGTTTTATACAAAGTTCCATAAATTCCTTTAGTTTCATAATGTCCTCCCCACTTCCAAGTGTGTTAACTCTTGAGAGAGGTGGATCATTGGACTGTTTAGATGCAGCCTCAAACCTAGTTTGAGCTTTTGCACCCCCCAATATGGTAACTTGGCACCTGGGACCACTACTTGAACCAGTTCCCTGAGCATATAGTTATTTTGTGAATCACTCAATATATTGTAGGTTGAGAGAAAGTTCTTGTGCTACATTGTTTTATTGTTCTTCTAGTATATAAAGATTAGATTCCGCATAATCTTTATATATTCTATAAGGTTTCTATCATAGTTGTTTTAGATCTATCTAAGACAACTAAAGCTTTAACAAGCTAATCAAAGATCTGTTCAAAAGGGATCAACAAGTGGTATCAGAGCTTGTGTTCTAAAACCTTGATCAAGAAGAACTCTTTATTCATAAAAAATAGATGATCTAGAAATAGTCCAAAACAATGATGTGGCAAAGTTACCCCTTCTAAAACAGGGTGACTATGAGATGTGGAGACTCGAATAGAGCAGTACTTTCAAATACAAGACTATGCTCTATGGGATATCATAGAAAATGGAAATTCCTTCAATCCAGTAGCAGACGGAACAACAACAAAGCGAATGGTACCTCTACTTAAACACAATACCAGGGTCCTGTAACTACTGAAGAGAAAGGTCCAAAAAAAGAATGATGTAAAAGCCAGAAGTATGTTGCTAATGACACTTCCAAATAAACATCAATTGACTTTTAATCAATACAAGGATGCCAAGACTTTGTTTGAAGCCATACAAACAAGATTTGGTGGCAATGATGCCACAAAGAAGACACAAAAGACACTTTTGAAGCAGATGTATGAGAACTTCAATGCCCCACAAGCATAGAGTTAATGTCTATGAATCTTTAACTAGGCTTTCGAAAAAATTTGTTAGCCAGTTGGCCATCTTGGGTGAAAACATCTCTCAAGAAGATCTCAATTTAAAGTTCTTGAGAATTCTTCCTTCTGAATGAAACACTCATGTTGTGGTCTGGAGGAACAAACCAGATCTTGACTCAATGAGCTTTGATGACCTCTACAACAATTTTAAGATTGTTGAACAAGAAGTCAAAAGAACTGTTACATCAAGCTCAAATTTAGGCTCTCGGAATATGGCCTTTGTTACAACTCCTAGCATACCAATGAAGTTAATAAATACTATAAAACATGTGTCAAGGTAAGTACAGCTCACTCTACAGTTAGTACTGATAGTACTCTTGATAGTACTGCTAACTTAAGTGATGCCATTGTTTATGCTTTCCTGGCCAATCAACCAAATGGGTCTTAACTTGTTCATGAAGACCTAGAACAAATCCATGAAGATGATCTAGAAGAAATGGATTTGAAATGGCAATTAGCACTACTGAGTAATAGAGAGCAAGCCAGCGTAATTACCAAGAACTGGGAAGAAGATCACTATCAATGGAAGTGATACTGCAGGATATGACAAATCTAAGGTAGAATGTTTTAACAGTCATAAGATAGGACATTTTGCAAGGGAATGCAGAGGTCCTAGGAACCAAGAAAGCAGGGCTAGAAATCAAGACAGCTCAAGAAGGACTGTGAATGTGAAAGACATTTCTTCCAAAGCAATGGTGGCTATTGATGGAGCAGGTTTTGATTGGAGCTACATGGCAGATGAGGAAGTCCCTACCAACTTGGCTCTTATGGCTTTCTCATATTCAAAGGTACATAATACTTGTTCTAACACTTATCTTAAATCCTTTGAAACTCTAAAACATCAGCTTGTATAATTTAAGAGTAGAATTTTAATAAATCTGAGTTTCAATTAGCTACTCTTAAAAGAGGTCTAGCTTATGTAGAAGAACAACTTGTCTTCTACAAAAAGAATGAGGTTATGCTTTGCGACCAAATTGCTGTTTTAAAAAGAGATGCCTCATTTAAAGACTCAGAAATCAATTCTCTTAATATTCAGATAGAAAAATTTAAGAAAGAAAAAGAGAGCAATCAGATTAAAATTGACAATTTTGAAAATGCCTCTAAGAGCCTAGATAAATTGATAGGGAGTTAAATTTATGATAACAATAGAAAAGGTGTGGGTATAATGCTGTTCCACTCCCCCTACAGGCTTATTTCACCCACCAACATTGATTAAGTCCAACTCATCTGTCTTAAGGAGTTTCAACAGCCTGAATTTGAAGGCTATGGATTTAAGGCAAATAAAGGTGTCTGTGAAAATTCCTCAAATGAGATTAAGAAAACTACTGATGCCCTAATAATTGAAGATTAGGTGTCTGATTGTGATGAGGATGAGTTTGAAGTAAGGATATTAAAATCTGATAATGTTTAACAAAAACCTAAGCAAGCTAATCAACCTAGGAAAGTTAGTGAAAATCCTAGGTATAACAAAACAAACTGGAATGAAAAGAAAACTCAGAAATTAGGAGTTGGGTTTCAGTTTACAAAGAAAGCTTGTTTTTAACCATCTAATTAAAGACTGTGATTTTCATGATAAAAAGATGGTACAAAAACCTGTGATGAACAATGTGAAAAAGGGAACTGGTCAAAGGGAAGTTAGACCAGTTTAGAATAATGCTATGAGGATTAATCATTAAAATTTCTCTAATTCTAGAAGAAATTTTGTTCCAACAGCAGTTTTAACCAAGTCTGGAATAGTATCAGTTAGTGCTGCCAGGCCTATTAATACTATTGCACCTAAATCCTTTGTGAATGTTACAAAATCTAGACCAAATGCTTTTTAGAAGTCACATTCACCATCTAGGAGACCTTTTTACCAACAAACAGCATTTAAAAAAAGAAATTTGAATGACAAAGTTAATACTGCTAAAGTAAAATCTGTTAATACTGCTAAAGGAAACAAAGTGACAAGTGCTGTTGGGGAACAAGGGATTAATGTTGTTAAGTCCTCAGCATGCTGGGTTTGGAGACCTAAAATTAAGTTATTAGATCATATCTCCAAAAATAGTGAATCATACAGTTGTAAGCAATTTAACTATGTTGATCCAACAAGCAGACTCAAGTCAGTAATGACTTGGATCCCCAAGAGAAACTAATTCTCTAGTGAGCAGTATGCAAGATGTTTTGGATTGTGTTTCTTTGTGCTTAACATTTTGCAGGTTTAGAGCTTAAAGGTTATTTGATTAATAATGGATATGCTGATTTGGTAAAAAATGTTGTATAGTTGGAGTTGAGGGGAGGATATTGATGATAGCATGAATGTCCTTTCAGTGTTCGTTGTTGATCGCTTCCAAACTACACCTTAAAATACATATAGTATATAATAAAATATAGGATATATATAGTAAGAATAGTCTGGAAACAAAGTCAATAATACCGAGAAGTAGTATAGAGTGTTCCCGGGTCGTTTATCCCCAACGAGGCTGGACTGGAAAATCGATACAGTCGAAGATTTGAGTTTGAAGGAGAGAATTGGTTTGAGAGTGTGGAAAAGTCAAATTAGATAATAACAAACAAAAACGTTTAAGAAAATCCTAAAAATTACTAAATTAAGCTGAAAAACGGGAGCACGAATCACGAACAAAGGGGGAAAAACCTAAAACCTTTAAAATTGACCCTACGAAGAAATTTTTGGTTCTAAACTACTCTAGGGAACAAATAACGAAGAATGAAAAAGACTAGACCGAGAAACGAGAGTTCGATAGACCCAAAAACGCTTAAGACAAAATCCGCACCGGAACCGCTCCTTTAAAAAATGAAAAGTAGTAAAAAGAAAGCCCGTAAGAACGAAAAGTTTTATATTTTTCCTACGAACTATATGACAAAATAAAATTTTCTAAAAAAGAAAAATATTTTTTTGATAATTTTTGTATTTTTTATGAATTTTTAAAACTTTTAACTAAATTAAATTATAAAAAATAGTAAACTACTTCGAAAAATTCTGAAATTTTTACAAAAAATACTAGACTCTTTAACAATCCTACGAAAAATAAGAAACACAAAATTGCTTAATAAATAAGCCCGGAATAAGCTGTTGGCAGCTTATAAGCTTAAGTGGCCAAAATGTGTATAAGTAACAAGGCCCTTGAGTCTTTAACGAAAAAGACCCAAGGGCGCAGCGGTGTGAGTGGTGTTATAAAAGGGGATCGTATCGAGGGGTCCCGGGTTCGAGTCTTGCTCCCCGGGTCCCTTGTCTTTCCCTTTTTTTTTCGAAAACTTTGTGAAGCAAAGTTGTTAAGCTCGTGGGGCTTAACAACTTTGTCAACTACAGCTTTTTATGAAAAGCTGTGAATAAGCTTAAAAATAAGCTTAAATGTGACAGTTTGCTTAAAGTTGGCTTAAAAGTGAATTTGGTTAAGACATTTTGCTTATGAGGATAAATAAGCTAGGCTTGGACTAAAATAAGCTAAAGAGGGTCTAAACTATCCTAAATAGGCTGTAAAAAGCTAAAAGCTACAACTAGATAAGCTGTTGAAAGCTTATGATGACAGAAACTAAAAGCAAGGCTTAAGGCTCAAATTTAGCTAAGACATTTGGCTTTTATGGACACTTAAGCTATGCTAGGACAAAATAAACTAAGAGGGGGCTAAACTTAACCTAAATAAGCAATAAAAAGTTAAAAGCTTAAAGCTAATAAGCTGGAGAAAAGGGCTTAAAGGACAGAATCTAAAAACAAGCTTAGGGCTAAAAGAGCTTAAGCTGTAGGACTCAAATAAGCTAAGAAAAAGAAAAATAAGCTATCATCTTAACAATCTATCCTAAATAAGCTGTAGGAGCAACAATTAGCTTATGAAATAAGCTGGATAAGTCAAAATTAAAAATAAGAAATCCTTACACCTAGGCTTGAACAAAACAGTCAAAAGGGTACTTGGAGCTTAAAAATAAGCTGTCTAAAAAGCTTCCTAAAGGTTGAAACTGAAGGGGCTTATACAAGAGCTTATAGGCTCTTGAAATAAGCCAAATTCTTGGGCTAAAGTGCACTTAAAAGCTAAGAAAAAGAAGCTTAAAGTCTCCCCTTTGCACCAGGGGAGATTTAAGACTAAACTCAAGGGCTTATTTGACAGCTTTTTAAAAGCTGTCAAATAAACTCTAAATAAGAAAATAAGCTTAAACAGATAGAGTATCCTAGCTAAACAACTTGTGCACCAATTTTTGACTTTTAAAAACCATAAAAACGTGCTGAATTTGTTAGGTGAAAAAGGGTGTTGGTTTTTTAACTTTGACACTTAAAAATACTTGGGTGGTTTTTGACTCAACAAAGTCAAAAGAACAAAGGGTTACCAGCTTGTTTAACACACACAAATAGCACACTTTTTGAAACTAAAACTCAAAAATCCAAGTGCTTATCTAAATAAGCACTTGGGGTTTTCTTAAAAATCACAGTTTCAAAGATGGTTTAGAAAAACTTTTGGAAAACAATTTTAAAGCTTGAAAACTCTTAAAACAGCTTTAAATAAGCTTAAAACTTAAGCTTAAAACTTAAGCTTAAACTAGCTAAATGACCATAACCCAAACACACAACCATTTTGACCCGTTTTCCAATGAACCCAAACATCCTTAATTTTTTAAAAGGGACTTTTTAACCTATAAAAGCTAGTTTTAAAACTAAATTTTTTGGAAGACTAAATATTACTTAAGCTATTTAAAGACATATGAAAGACAAAATCCAAGCAAATAAGCACTTGAATAACCCCGCAAATGACATAAATAAGCAAGCACTACTTGGACAGTTTTAACTAAATTTCTACAATGAAATTAGAAACATTAAAAGCATACATAGATCAAAAATAATCACTAATAATCACAACAACAGTAAAAAAGCGAAGGAAATAATCCAAATACGCTTATTTCTCATAAATAAGCAAAATTGAAAGAAATGTACCTTTGATCCTTCTGTCAAAAAGGATTTTTGAGACCTATTTAAGCTCTAAATCCCTACCCTTAGCTTATAAATAAGCTAAAACTAAGCTGAAAACCCAATAAGCCATCCATATCAGCTTATTCATCCAAGCTTTTTCCAACAGTACCTTCTATTTTCTTGTATTTTCTTTAAAGTTTGGTGAAAATGTTTATAGGACAGATTATAAGATAGCTTAAATGAAAACTTAAAAGATTTTAAGAACACTTGACACTTAGAATACAAGTAACAATAAAAAGCTTAACTGAATTGCATTAAGAGTCGAAGTACAAGTACATAAAGAAACTTTTAAACTGAAAATTTAAACTTTAAAAACTCTAAAAAATTACACTTGAACTACTTAAAAACTACTTTAAAAAACTAACTGTTAGCCACAATGGCTTTACAAAGCTTTAAATAGGAAAAATTCGACTAGGTCTTCTCCTTGTCTTCTTTCACTTGTGCTTTCTTGTAGACACATAAAAGAGATGTGTTTGTTTTGTGAGTGCAAAGTACAAACAATCCTGGCCTTCAATTCTTCAAAAATCAATCATCACAGCCGTTGGATTATCTTGGGGAGTTGTGGGATTGCCAGCTTGGCAATCTTATAGCTGGGAAAGATAGTGGAGGGGGGGAAAGGTTTATCCATGGGGTGGTTTGGGTTGCAGGGTAAAAGGAGGGGAGTTAACCCGTGAGTTGGTCCTGGGTTTTTGGGATTCAAAAATGGCGGGAAAGGGTTTATAGAGGTTGGGGGTGACAGGGCATGGGTTTGGGAAATGGGCAAAATTGGCCCCTCAAAGTGATATGTCACTTTGCATCCATCGTCCTTGTGGTTAAATAACTTTGGGGACTTGGCAAAACAAGTCCCCAAGGGTTATAACAACAATTTCAGTACACGTCCCTGGGTGCTCATTAACTCTTTGACCTTACAGATTAGGTCCTTTGGAGATAACTTTGGCATTAGCAGCTTTCAACCCCTTGTCCATTATTTTTCACTTTTCTCTTAAATATAAGTTTTAGGGTTTTGGCAATTTTAACCCTCAACTAATATTCATATCACATGTTGACTTTTGGATTTTCGGGGTTTGACTTGGGGTTGACTTTGTTCAGGCTTGACTTGGACTTTGACTTTTGTCTTTTTCTTGCTTTTCCAATCCGAATCCTGTTTTGCTCGTTTGGGCTCGTTTTTTTCTGTCCTATATCTTATTTATCCTTCCTAGCCCAACATCACTTAGCATAACAAGCGTATATTTTCATTTTAAGTCCGTTTTTTGGTTATTTTAAGCTCGTTTTAAAGGTAAAAGGTATGTGTGAATTAAGCACATACCATTGTTCACCACAGACAAATGTCCATCCAATCCCATGTCTAACAAACCAAGAAAGAATTAGCATTTCCAGGCAATACACAATGGTAAAGAATTCCAAATCCGTTGAAAATTGGCTGATAGTTTTGCCAAAAACAAAACTCCAACTAAGTTTGTGGGATGACTTGAGGTTAAATTTAGGAAGAAATGGGTCAAAAGTAGTATTTTGGTTTGGTTAACAGTTGTTGACTTCTATTCATGGGTTATGCACAAATATGGATCCTTATGAATTCTTACATGTCTATCTAGTTATTTCTAGTGTGTTTGTGATGAATAGAGGCATGTTGTTGCATGATTATTGGAGAAAAAGTTAATACTGGCAGGCAAATTCTTAATACTGATGGGCAAAAATATTAGTAACTGCTGTAAGACAAAAGTTAATACTGCTAGGCTAGTATTAGTACGTTGGCATTATAAACAGGCCTTTACACTGTTTGTCAATAACAAAATATTTAAACTCTTTGAATATTACCGATTAGGTTCTTACCGTAACTGACATGAGTATATAAGGTTCTAAATTTGGAATAAATTGTATTCTTACCTTATTTACCAGAACGATTTCTTTTAATCAAAAGATACAATTTGTTTCGTTTATTCTCTTTCAAACCTTATAACACTCTCTGTAAAGATCTCAATTGCTTTACCAAACACTATTTCATTCTATCTAAATCGTCTTAACCCGAACACATCATATTAGTATTTTGTTCATAACTAACTTATATACACATGCTAATTATGGAGGTTCTGCGCCAAGCATAATATCGGCTGGCTTTCTTCACAAGCCAACAAGAAGTGAGAATTCCATCAAATATAGCTATCTGCTGGTAAGTCAATCAGGTATGCTTGTTAAAACTACTATCTTGACTATCTATGTTTACTTTAATTGAACAGTTTTTAGGCAGTCTGCTACTGTCCGAAACAATTCAATGATGGAGAACAACAGATTACTGTTTCAACAGTTTGAATGGCAAACAATTGCTATTACTGAAGCATCCGTTAGGCAGACATCTCCAATTAAAGCAGATGCAAGATGTATTAGTTCTTTGGCCCATACTAAAAGTTTTGAACAACTCCACTCTATATTAATTGGGGTATGTTACTAATGATGACAAACATACTTTTCAAAAAAGGTAAAGTTACACACCCAATGGGAGATATTTTTGATCCATCCCTCTTATATTGTTTAAGGAAAGTAGGGTCCAAAGAAAAATTCCATGGAACAATTTTCTAGTAATATTGCAACTGCAATCATTTGTTTAGCTACAAACAGGACATTTAAGTTTTTTCAAAATAAATTTTTTCAACACGTATGGTGAAAAAATGTGGATAGTAAAAATCAAAAATTTTTGATGTATCCACGTATATACAAATTTCTTTGAAATAAAAAGAAAAGGCTTTCTTAAACAACATAAAGAAAAACACTATGTTGCTCCTATCTTAAACACAAAAACTTTTTAGGCAACATGAAGAAGAGGTTTTTTTCAGGTGAACACATACCTCTATATAATTCATGCAGATTCATTGACCACCCTGGTCAGGGTAAAGGACCAACACTCCCTGTTGATTTCCCAGACGCACACCCAATGGCTTCACCGAACTACGTCACAAACCCACTATACAAGTCACAACCAATGTCCTACAACATTCGAGGGAGGTGCAAGAACGAACCTTCTGAGAAGTACCTACAACTGAACCTACATTACTACTGGTCATCCGACCGTTTTTATATTAAATAAAAATTCCACACTACAGACATCTTCCATGCCCCATGATCACCTCATTCAGGAGGTGACACACTTGGTGTAATGATAGAGGGCAGCAAGAAACTTAATAGGAACTATTAATTTGAATATATGTAACTAAACTAGAGATCTGACAAAGTCACCAGCTATTTGAGATGAATCTAAAACAGACTGTTACCGCTGAAGGTTTAATTTGGTAAGGTTAAATCTCTTACAAAGTCATATACGAAGTGTAGAGAAGAAGGTCAAACATTTAGAACCCAAGCTAAGAAATCTTCCTTAGTTAAGGAGAAAGGCAAGGATGGTAGCATTTTTGAGGTAATGAAGAGGGAACTAGTTCTAACAGAGGATCCTGGGGTCTAAACAAGAGGAGAGAGGATAGAGACAGAATGATGTAAGGCAGATAGATGTAGATGGGGACAAAAGTAGAAGAAGGGAAGTGAGAGATGTAAATGGACTTAGATATCATTACTAATACATTGCGGATTAAAGGTCTTGGTAGTCAGTATTAACATTTCGGCCTACCAAAAGGATTTTCTACCTTAGGAGTGATCATAACAAAAAGTCTCAAGACGGTTCCTGCTCATTTCAATATTTTAGATGGCACAACTCGTAGTGCAGCAAATACCGGATCACAGCAGATGTAATCCAGAGAAACAGTAAAGACCCATAAAATTACACTAGAACAAGAAGTCAGTACGTTGTCAGTCATCATACGAGATAAGTACTATAGGCACTGGCAATCTTTGCTTTAGTACTGTTGAGGAAATTCTAAGTACTGATGAAAGGATAGCTCAGAAGCTAAATGAGGAAGAAATGGCAAAAGCTGCAGCAAGAGAAGAACAGGAAAGGATTGATTTTGAAAAAGCCTTAGAGTTACAAAAATAGTTGGATGAAAGGGAAGAAACTGATAATATTGACTGGAGTATTGTGGCTGAACAAGTTCAAGAGAGACAGTCAGATACTAAAAAGATACAAACACTCAAGAAGAAACCATCTCCGTACTCAAGCAAGGAAAAGAATATGATGATTTATCTGAAGAATATGGCTGGATACCAGATGGGTTACTTTAAAGGAATGAGCTATGATGAGATCAGACCAGTATTGAAGAAGAGTATAATAAGATACAAACTTTGTTTAAAAAGGATACTGAAGTTGAAAAGATAAAGACAAAGAGAGTTGCAGAAGAGACACTACTTCAAGAGAGTTTCAAAAAGTTAAGGACAACTGAAGCTTCAAGTTCAGAACCTATTCAAGAACAACCAACTAAAAGACCAAAAGAATTATCTGAAGAAGAACTTAAGAAGATGTTGGAGATAGTTCCAGTAGAAGAAATCAAGGCAGAAGCTTTACAAGTTAAGTATCCTATCATTAATTAGGAAATTCAAACTGAAGGATCAAGAAAATATTGGAAGATTATCAGGGTTAGAAACATCACAGAGGCATATTAAGTTTTTGAAGATATGCTCAATGGATTTGACAGAGAAGACCTTGTTACATTATGGAGCTTAGTTAATGAAAGATTTAGATCAGCAAAACCTACTGAAGATATGGAAAGAGCTTTATAGGTTGAACTAAAAAGACTGTTTGGAACAGATAAAGATGATAGCTCGTGAAACTACAAAAATATATGCATGATCCTTTAACATGGAAACTGTATGATACATGTAGAGTACATCATGTATCTTCAATAAGAGGACATGACATCTATATGTTAATATAAAAGGATTATCCATTGTCTACTGCAGTTATAGGTTTGATGCTAAGCAGAAGACTACAAATAGAAGAAGATAGTCAGATGGCAAGAGACCTAGTTATGAAGATCTTCATAGAAGCCAAGAAGCTGAAGTGTTTGGAAGAATCCTCTCAAAGCCAAAAAGTTATAATTCAAGAAACTTGATGATTTGTAGATAAATCACAAATTTAGGGGAGGATTGTTGGAAATTAAAAGCTTCTATAAAGGTTATACTGCTGATGGACTTAGTACTGCTATTTGAAGATTTGTGCTGCTACTGAAGATTGAAGAATATAAACTAAGTCGTTAGTTCTGCTAGTTGCAATAGTTAGTACTGTTAGTTATAGTTAGTACTGCCAGTACAAAAGATAGATCATTAGTACTGCTAGTTAGTTTATTAGTACTTTTTGTATAAGAAGTTAGTACTACTTATGGATATGCATGAGATAGATTAGGAATATAAGATATGCCATTAGTCACTTAACGCGGTTTGTAAGCTATTAGGGTTTCCTTTGGTTGAATAAAGGAATCCTACGGCATAGTTAGAGATACAAATTAAACATAGAAAAGTCATAGCTATAAGGCAAAACATATAGTTGTTTTATGAATCATTTAATATATTGTGAGTTAAGAGAAAGTTCTTGTGCTACATTGTTTTATTGTTCTTCTAGTATATAAAGATAGATTCCGCATAATCTTTATATATTCTGTAAGGTTTCTATCATAGTTGTTTTAGATCTATCTAAGACAACTAAAGCTTTAACAAGCTCATCAAAGATCTGTTAAAAAGGGATCAACAAATACCCATCTTTTGCATGGCGGTTCTTCCGAGTAGTAGGTTGTGTGGAGAATTAGACCTTACGATGACAAAGTTTAGGGTCTCCGTCCTTGTGAAAAGGCCGTCTCCTATTGTGACTTCCAGAGGGACCTATCCTATAGGCCAAGAGTGCTCTCCTGAGAAGCCAACGAGTGGGAATTTAGAGTCTACTCTGAGTGATCTGATAGAAGGCTTTAATTTCAGGAAACACTGTTCATAGATGACTTTGCATGAACTGTCACTATCCATGTATACTCGGTTGACTTGTCTTCCAGATATTTAAGCCTTTATGATGACTGGATCGGAAGAATTGTTGATGCCTAAAACAGGGGAAATGTGATTTCTTTAATCCCGCTAATAGGCTCTTTGACTGACTTTCTTTTTTAGGTGTGGTCTTTGTCTTCCTTCTTCCATACATACAATTGAGTATCTGAATCCTTTGCCCTTACTTTCTTTATTCCTTTCACAAGATGGGCGAGTTTCCCTGACTTTACAGCTTATTTGATCGGGTGTCTCTCCCTGCATTGGTTAGTGTCATGCTCATGATCTTCGTAGAAATGGCAGTACTTGGACATATCACGTGATCGTCTGCTTCCAACCAAGCAAGGAGGTTGCTCGAAGGTTTTTGCGACCTTTTTTGTTGCTAAAATTTCTCTTGGGCTCTTAGATAAATTAGAGAGGAGTCCATGATTAGGCCCACGATATGGAGAGAACCTGTCATGATTTTTCTTCATCCTTTATTGTTGTTCCAAAAAGGACCTTTATTGAACCTGTCGAATCCCTCTCGGTGGTCATTTGGGGGCTCTGCGGTATGCTATCCTCTTTGCTTCAATCCAAGTGTATGTCTTCTCCATTAGACACTTATAAGTAGTTGGGAGGTCTGTGGAAAGTAATTCCATAAGGCTTCTTGTTTTCAACCTATGAACAAAAATAGAAATGCATTGTTCCTCATGTACACCCAGAATCTGCAAAATATCGTCTGTTACCGGGTGACAAAAGCTCTAGTACTTTTACCTTCTCTTTGTTTGATACTATGAACCGCAAGGTGTGTCTTCGTAAACTTATTCTATTGGTAAAATGTGACCGGAACTTTGCTTTTAAGTCTTTGTAATTGACAATGCTACCTGCTTTTTGTCCAATCCACCATATCTGGGCGCAATCTTTAAGAGTATAGGTAAACATATGGCAGGCCACATGCATTGCCCATTTCTGCATATTAATGACACCTTTAAAAAGGTGCAAGTAGTTATCGGGGTCTCCTTTCCCATTGTAGGAACCCACATGTGAGAAGCTTCTTTAATCCATCTGTAGAGGCTTGTCCTCAATCAACGTAACCAATAGGGTCAACACACCCAAGTAAGTTTTGCGAACAAGCCCTTAGGACCATAGCTTGGTAAATGGGTGCATTTGGTAATGGATTGATAGGTTTTGTATAAAAGGGATAACTATTGGGGAAAGCATTTGGAGGATATGTGGACCCATTGGGAGTGGGGCCGTGGTTGCTTATAGGAGCCTGTGAGACATATCCCCCATATGAGTGAAAGGTGAGGACCCCTTCGAAGGAGGAAGTACTACCTTGAGCATAGGAAAAATAGCTTGAATGTTGGCCATAGGTCATGACAGCATTTGGTTGAGGATACGGGTTAGCATAAGTAGGTATCTGGACACTAGATGGTTGTATGTTATTAGGTATGAAAGATGGAGCATTGTATGAGAGATGCGTACCGTTAGGAGGGAGATTTCCTCCCGAGTTATTCAAAGACTGATGGGCCTCATATATGGAGGTCAACGTTGACTACAGAGGTTGGTCGTTCTCATTTCTCCCTAGGTAGGCTACGAGAAGCGAAGGAAGGTTTATCCCACAATTCTCATTGCCTTCTGCTCTTTGTTTCGAAGGGCTTCTAACTTCAGATTCCCTTTCAACCTTGCTTCCATCCCTATTTGGAGCTTCCTCGAATTTTATAACCCTTCCCCTTTGTCTTCGGGCACGCGGGTATCATGCTCGGAGTACAGGAGTGGTTTCTCTTGCATGTGTAGGCCTTGGTTCCATTTCCCTTTCCTTGCCATACTCCTCACTGTAATACTCCAATACAATGCAGAGGTCTGCAATGTGCATCTGCCTTTTGCGTTCCCTTATAAGGGATTCGAGAACTTCATAGTTAGCCTCAACAAAGGCTGGGCTAATTGCAGGGTTAGGATTAGCCGAAGTAGAGGCATGATTGGCGAGTGGCATATTTTCAAGAGTTCTGGCGGTAAAAGTAAAGACGGTTATGGGTTATAGTTCACCCATGTTTGGACCGGGTAAAGGGGTTAGTGTCGAGAAACCCGATGGTGGTGATTCCTCTCTCTCGTTTGTCATGTTGGAAAAGTAGGCTAAGTGGTTAGATTGTAATGTGACATTGATTTACCAGGACTAATTATAGCGGGTCCCACAGATGGTATCACTAATTGTGCAAATATGGACATAACTAGGCTTCAATGGTGATCGAAGGGTTTAAGGGTAGATGTCTAATTGTCAAGCCGTAGATAACCTGTGACAACACAAATAAAAATACTACATTAAGTAAAGCACAGGGGGTGCCTCTGCGAATCACCTCCGGTGTGAAAGTAAGTATGCACTTTTAGGAGTAATAAGTACGTATAAAGTATGTAGGTAAGTGTTAAGAGCGTAAACAAAATTGAGGTACATGTCCATCTCTTTATAGGTGATGAGGAATAGGCTGAAACATAGTACTTGCACATAAATCGGTGATCGTGGGGGTGTTCTATTATTTTATAAGATTACAGGGTTATATGTACCACGATCTCTACCTTTGTGGGAAAGCCTTGGTAGAGAGGGAGAACGTAGGTTTTGACTTGACCAAGTCTGACATCTGCCCTAGTTTTGTCGAAGACATTACCCTGAAGGGTGTGGGTCTTCGCGTGGCGGATTCCCATATTGGTAACCATCGCGAAGATGATTTTACGCCACTAAAAACTATTCGAAGGTTTCTAGGTATAATTGGGAGTATATCTCTTTTGAGCTCGAATGAGAGTCCTTCGAGCCGGGGGAGGGTACGTCATCAATAAGTAAACACATATAAATTTAGCCTAACATGTTAACAAAAAGAAAAGAAAAGCAATTAATCATCAAACACATAGACATATTTAAATTTAGTCTAAAAATCGTCTATAATGGTTGCACTATAGCTCTTCCAAGTTCCACATACGATTTATGAAAATAAAGGGTTTTATAGATATATGAATTGGGCTTTGATAGCGTCACTAGGGTTTTGTGGCGTCGTCCCCCCATCGATATCAACTTAGGATTCTTTAGCCGACATATCTTGACGCCGTCAGGTCTTCTTGTGACGCCGTCACTTTGTAAGCATGATGCCGTCATGAGCTTCTTGTGACGCCATCTCCACACACTGAAGCGTCACAAAACTTGTCCAAAACTTTACTTTCTAGGCACGATTTATGACGCCGTCAAGGAGGTGGTCGTGAGGCTGAAAATTTATGTTTTTACCTTGTTTCTTCCAAATTGAGCCAAGTCACGTGTATTCCTTCTAAGTGCTTCCCAAATGCTAATTACGCAAAAAGAAAGGATTTAGTGCAATAATATAGCATATTTGCATGATTTTGGGGGTTAAATAACCTAAAAAATATATAAAATGACACCTCATCGGTATCCCGAGTGGACGAGTTATAGTCTCGTGAGGGTTTTCAACTAACACACCCACAAAGTTTGTTAAATTTCTTTTTGAATACAATAGTAAAGTACGAAACACATGGGCCCTGTGCGCAACATACATAGAAAACTGCAAAGTTTTTTTTTAATTTTTAATTTTTTTATATATTTATATTTTTTATTTTTATACTTGCTTTAACATTTTTTGGTAATACCGTTCAAATTGGAATGATCCACTTTTAAACGTCCAGGGTACGGGATTTTTGATATTTACTCCAAAATTGATGGAGATTCTTTTGATTTGACCACGTCATAGTCCCTTTTTTTACCTTAATTGGTTGATCTTTTTCAATTTTATTGTTAAAGATGATATGAGGTGGTGGATCTCTTTTTATTTTTGGAGGGTCATCGGACTTTCCACTCATGATGAATATGGCTTGGTTGTTCCTTAGGTGTAGCTTTGTTTTTTTATTCAAGTTGTTAATTATATCCTTAAAAAACTTATTTTCATCTTTTTGAATATCCAAGAATTTTGTGATTGATTTTTTAAGATGTGATTTAGATTTATGTTCTTGGCTGAAGAATTTTTATTTTTTTATTGGATAAAACCCCGGTGGGTTTACCAAAGTTCTTGTCAAAAAGATTATCATAATTGGTTCTTTCGCTACGGACATAGCTCTTGAAATATTCTAGATCATCTTTCACATCATATATTAATTTTGTGAGCGTTTTCTCGGAATCATTATTTGATTGAGGTTGTTCATAATGGGATTGGCGAGAATACGAATCATGAGAATTTTGGTTTTGATAACCTTCAGATTGGATGTAATTCACTTCATGATGTTCACACATGGACATGTCATCGTTTATGCGGTTTTTAAAAGTGTGGTTACTTCCGCGGTTGTTATATATGTTACGCATCTCTTGTAGTTCTTCTTTTAGGCTTATAAATTAAGAATCCATTTTTATAGTAAAAGTCTCTAATTTTTCTATTAATCGAGAGTTATCATCATTATTACTACTTTCATCGGAGAAAGCAACAAATTTTCAATGATGTTCGTTACGAGATTTGTTGGACCAATCAAGTTTAAAAAGGACTTTGTCCTCAAGAAGTTAAAAAGCTTGATTCGGACTTTTGTAGAGGAAGATTCCTCTGGCTGTCCCGTCCAGAAGGTCCTTTAGTGGGTTCGTCCTAAGACCGTGATAGAAATTTTGAATAAAGCTTTCTTGATCAGACCGTCTCATGACAGTGTCCGAAGCATGTTCTTTAGTGTAACCAAGCTTCATTAGACCTTTCACATATGATTGAGAGAAACAACTGATTTCAAGTAAAAGGCAATTCAAATAACAAAGTAGAAAGAATCTGCTTATAAAACTCCTTCTCATCTATCCGACGACATAGAATTCATTAAACTAGTTTTAGCTTCAGCAATAAGGATAGTGGAAACATCAAAAGCTTGATAGCTTCACTTTAAGTTTCACCATATTGGAACATGTCACTGATTTTGAGAAATTCATGGATGTGATCATTGCGGATCGGCCTGTAGATGACCATCAAATTAATTTTCTCGAATCATTTTTAAGTGGGCACTATTGATAATGTTGAGGCAACATTGACTAAGATCTCCTTTATGTTTTAACGATGACAAATAAACGTTCGCAACACTAAAAATACAAACGATAGCCAAAATCCGTAAAACGGGAACATTGCATTTAGCGCGCTGGTCACGCGTCAACACGTGGCCTGCACGCCACACTTAAATTCCATTTTACCTAATTTTTCTCGTCGACTTTCCTCTTACTCGACACATGTGGATCTTTTAATAAAGGTATGTACATGATTATGGAGCAATTAGAAACACTCGAAACGAGGTTTAGACTTAGAGAGGAGATAACACAAGTCCTCTTGTTTTTCAACAAGATGCCAACTCATTTCTTTTATCAAACGCCTCTAGCCAAGGCCGAAACATCTCTTCTAAACCTAGTATAATCATACCATCAAACGAAATATTCATTTCACCTTAATTTGTATTTACGTTGTCTCTAATCACATAATGGGTTTTACTTCTTTATTGGTCAAACTAAGTTAAAGGTCACTTTGCGTAGATGCATCCTTTCCCTTTACGGGTTGTGTTTTGCTTGAGATGCAAAGCACTTAGCTTGTTTGCATCAAGATGATTAGTGTTCATATCCATTGTTCGTTATCATGGATTAAGTCTTAATGACTATTTGAGTTTGTCGCAATTGAAGGTTAATTATGCTTTGATCCTTCTTACCTTTTCTACACTAAAATGTTTTACAAACTCCTAGATTCTTCAATATATTCCTCACACATCACTTACACCTCACTTCCACTAAACATTCCCCTAATCATTTGTTAATCCTCTTCTTCCCAAAATAAATGATTATACACACTCTCTTACACAATCCTAACATTCCAACAGACATTCTTTCTACTTTCCCAAATCATTCCTTAATCATCATTGCCCAATTCTTTTCTCTCCTTAATGGGAATATGATTATTCACATAATCAATCCTTTGATTATCATTCTCTTCACCATCTTCATAATTATAAACCTTAAACCTTCCTTAAATAAACCTTTCTCATCTTATCCTCACATGTGACAACTCACATTCTCTTACACATTGTACCTCCTTGTACTTGTTTTCTCCAACATTCCCTTCATAGGCTCCTATGTGTCATATCATTACATTATTATTCACACATTCCCTATTCATTCTTTTCTTTACCTCGACACACACACACACATACACACACACTCAAATCTTCCTCTATACACTTTCCTCACACACTCACCCACACACTCTCACACTTGAAATTCAAATAACACACACACACAAACTCACCAAACTTCTCTTACACACTTTGCTAACTCACCTTTTCCTAACATTCAAATTTGAAATATAAATTTGAATTCGTAGTCTCCTTTCTATCACATCACCATCACCTCACTTCCAACTCATATCCAACTCACATATACCTCACGTCCTTTTCTCAACATTTAAATTAAAATTTTGAATTTGAAATATAGGCTCTAAACTATCACATCATTCTCAAGTCTTATCCTTCTCATATGCCAACTCACATACAACTCATACTTCTCACAACATCCACACTTGGCCACCAAGTTAAGCATATTCCTTGGAATATCCATTTTGCTTAACCCTTGCTAACTCACCTCACAATTTGAATTTGAATTCAAATTTTCCCTTTCACAATATCCACCCTTTCTTTCCAAGTTTGGATATTATTTGACATATTTTTTCTCTCTTAACCATGCCAACTTACTCACTCAACCATGGTTAGTTTTTAACTAATTTAATTACACATGAGGAATACCCAATATACCCTTTATACAATTGTTGTTTTCTATATCCTTGATATTGGACAAACATCCCCAAATCTTCTTCTAAACTACTTCATAAATGTTTTTATCAAATGGCTATTTGAGTTGGTTGACCTTGAGTGTAAGAATAATGGAAAGGTCAAAGGGTGAAGTACAATTAGCGTTTAGCAAGATCGGGTATTTAAAATGCCAAAATATTGAAAAACCAAGACGAGATTCTATCGTGCTGGCCATGTGCTGACGCATGGGTAGCGCGTCACTCTCGAATTGGTTTTTACCAATTTGGGATTTTGGCCTATAAATATCCCCTATTGGCTCTTGTATTTCTCACCTCTTGACATTCTTTCTTTTCTCACTTTTCTCTTCTCCTATCCTCTAAGTCTAAACATCAAAGTGTTCTTATCTCCTCTTCTATAATATATTAAAGAACATATCTCTGCAAGAGAGACACACAAGTACCTAACCCACATTTGTGTGTCATTAGTCGAGGGTCTTCTTTCTCATACCCTTTCTATTAGAATCGAGTCTCTAGGTTAGGTTAGGTTAAGGCTTGATTCATATCAAACAACTTTATTCAATTTGGTTGTAGGGGAAGTCTTGTATCTTAGTGATCAAGCTTAGATCATTGGGGATCTAGTTGGGGTTTTGGTAAGCTTCCAAAGGGAAGTTCTTACTGGTCCTAGTTGATCTTAGTGATCCTAGAAGAAAGTCAAATCACAGGTTCTTAGGGGTGGATTCTGAGGGCGTAAAATACCGTAAGTAGTAGCTCTTCTTAGTGAGCACCGATATTAGTGCATATCAGTGGAGCGATGTTGTAATACGGTTTATAGTCCACCATAAGGATTATACTAGAGTAATAGCATAGGTGTCGTGGATTCGCAACTTGACGTACGGATGGTATACACCCCCAATCACGAACCAGTATATATTGTGGTATATATATATCTCTCTATCTCCATCTACTTATAGTTTTTTTTGCTAAGTAGATCATCACATCACTCGGTTTGCCTTCAAAGACTTAAGTTTTTGTAACTTCAAAGGCAGGAAAATCCGTTATTTACCCCCCTCTACACTTTCTGCAGTTACCTATTGTTAATGAACAAAAAACAGATAAAAACGTTTATTTTATTTTACGATTTTTTCATGTTTTGTTGATAACAATTAGTAAAATCTATATGAAAGTAGACTACTTAATCTAAACCATAAACATTACTTTTCTATTTTTAGCATTACTTTGAATTACAAGTAAATTATGCAAACCATTATTTACATCATGGATAACATCATCATTTGCAGCATATCTTAGAACAATCTTACAAGATTACACATGATCTCTCAAGATTTTGCAAATTAAAATTCGGATTTGGTTATTGTGCGTCAGTTTTTCTCTGTTGATTATAGCTGGGTAGACCGCATTCTGTTCTCAAAGATCCGGCAAACCGGCCTACAGTAGATTTTTTTGCTATAAATACTAAGACATTTCTCATGTTTTCTTCACCCCTTTCCGGCTTCAAATCCTAGAATCTACTGATCATTCTCTCTATTCTTGCATAGTTTCTTTAGCATTTTATAGGTAACTATCTTTCAAAGAAGAAATTGCCAAACACCCCTTTTGAGACGATCAAGTTCCAAGAATCTTGTTTCGCATCTCCATAGCATCTTCAAGTTCACATTGCTGAATCTTGTACATCATTTAGTAGTAGTGTTGTTAGGTTAATTTTACCGTGTGAAGAATCCGGTATTTAGCTTTGTACCGTTAAAAGGTGTAAGCAACGTTGTAAGGCTTCTCCATCGGTTAAAGGATATTGGTGACTAGTGCTTACGAACTCTCGAGTAGGTGACTCGAGGAGTGGAGTAAAGCAAGAAAGGTGTCCTTGTAGCCGAACCACTATAAATACTTGTGTCCTGGTTAAATCTTTCTTACTCTTACTTTTACTTATTTTATATTCCTTACACCAAACTTCAATATTATGCAAACTTCATCTAAGATCATAACAAAAGTTTGAAAAGTACATTTTAAAACAAGAAAACTATTCACCCCCCCCCCCCCACATAATTCTATTTTTTTCACATTGGTATCCGAAGCGGGTTATAAGAGTTTTTTAAGTATCACTGTATTTTAAAAACTTAAAAACGATCATGTATCAGGAAAACTACAAAGAGGGTAAATCTATGCAACGACCACCTCTCTTTGAGGCTAATTGCTTTATATATTGGAAAAACCGTTTTGAAACTTATGTGAAGTCTAAAGATATTGATCTTTGGTGTATTATAGTTTATGGTAATTACAAACCTACCATCAAAGATAATGATGGTAATGATGTAATCATCACTTATGAAAAATTTAATAAAAACCATAAGAAAATTATTTCTAAAAATGATGAAGCAAAAATGGTTTTATACAATGTTTTACCCAAGAAAGAATATGAAAGAATTTTTATGTGCGATACAGCTCAAGATATTTAGAAATCTTTAATAATTACCCATCAAGGTAACAAACAAGTTAAGGATAACAATATAGATCTATTTGTTCAAAAATATGAAGAATTCATTATCTCGGATGATGAAACTATTGATTGTGCTTTTGCTAGATTTAATACTATTATTACATCATTAAAAGCACTTGATGAATCCTTTTCAAGTCGTAATCATGTTAGGACATTCTTGAGGGCTCTTCCCACCAAATGGCGTCCAAAGGTTACGGCAATAGAAGAATCTAATGACTTATAAACACTACCTCTAGACGAGCTCATAGGCAATCTAAAAGTTTATGAGGTAGTACTTGAAAAGGACTTGGAGATCTCTAAGAGCAAGAAAGAAAAATACAAATCACTTGCTCTCAAAGAAAGAAAAGTCCTAAGTGAAGAAGAGACAACCTCTTCGGATAACGATGATGAAGAATACGCCATGACGGTAAGAGATTTCAAAAATTCTTTAGAAGAAGGGGAAAGTTTGTCCGCCAACCCTATTTTCTCTCCATCTACTTATTGTTGTTATAGCTAAGTAGATCACTACACCACTCCGTTCTTTAAGAATTGAAGTCTTAGAAACTTCAAAGAAATCAATAAGACCATATTCACCTCCCTCTACGGTTCTACATATTCATTGTACTCTATATTATGTATCGAACCTATTATCATAACCTACCCTGTAGTCTATAGTTATCTTTGTTTTGAAATTTCTGGCTACTTAAGTTCATGGTTCGAGGGAATGGGAACGGAAATTTTTATGCATTCGTGGAAGACCAATCAGTTATGATCTACAAAGACCCCCCTATATCATCACTTTCGACATTATTCATATCAAGTGGGGGGATGTGCATATAATATCAAATGATGCCGGGGCAATAATAAAAAGATATAAACTCCTTTAGCATTTGCATGTTTAAAAAGAAAGAAAAGATGGTTGATATGTGAGAAATCACATATCCTTTTTAGTCCAAAATGGCCTTTAAATGATCAAATTGTGCAAATTATGCTTGTATATTGCTTGTTTTGTCATTTGTGATGTGTAGGTATGGATATTGCAAATATCACAAGAAAACAGTCAAAACCGGACAAACACGAACACGGGAACGGATAGAGTGCACAAGAGCCGGGAGTTTCTAGCAAAGGTCAACAAAAGTCAATTGGTCAACCCTTGGTCAACCCACAAAAAGACAAAACCTTCAAAATACCCAATTAACCCTTAATGTTAAATCAAATTTCACCAAAAACCCTAAATCACTAACACTGTTAGTCCTTTTTATTAAATAGTTAACTGTTGTTATGTTTGTATAATCAATCCCTTTTAAACCGAGCCAAAGATAAAAACTAGCCCAAAACCTTTATAAGCCCAAAGTCAACTCCCTCCTTTACCCTGGGTCAAACACTCAAATGTATAAAAGAGAAAAAGGCGTGAAGGGGTGAAGTTACTATTCGCCCTTCATCCCAATCTTACCTCTGCGTTAAATCAAAGGGTTAAATCCGCTTCTAGATGCAATCCTACGTGGCCAAAAGATACCAAGTACTAAGTGCCATCTCAGCAAAGGCAAAACGTCACCAAGTGCTATGATTGGTCAAGACTTACACAAGAGTGGCACGCGGGATTCAAAACAAACACACTAAAGATGGAAAGATTACACTGAAATCAATGCAAAAGAAGCACACCACTCCAAAGATACGGGATTGCCAGCTTGGCAATCCGTGTGCTCACTTATTAATCCAACGGTTAAGATTGAAGATCCAATGATTGGCAATGATTGAAAGGCCAAGATCAAAGGCAAGAGGAGCGTGTATTCAAGACCTGTAAGCTTCCCTTATCTCCTATAAATAGAGCTCACTCCTCACTCACAATCATCTTTTTCCAGTTTTTAAGTTTTTAGTAGCTTTAGGGTAGTTTTTAATTAGCTTATGTAATTTTCAATGTAATCATTTTCAATTCTGTTTTCAGTCAATGAAATCTCAATTTCAAGTATTGTACTCAGTTTAATATCAATAAAAATTTAGTTTACTCTTATTTCCATTTACAAATTATTTTCTTACTATTTGTGAAACATGGTTTGAATAAGCTCTTATTACTGTTCTAAAAGCTGATACTACTCTTAAGCTACTAAAAGCTCATCAAAATACTTGAATACTAATGGAATTGGATGGCTACTTATAGTATTCAAGTAGGTAATAGTGCTTGATGGTCAAGTGTTAGGATTAGCTTAGGTAATAGGATTAAGCTTAAGCAGCTTTTATAAGCTCTATTGTGAGCATTCCACCTCTGTTTAGCTGAGGTGTAGGTACCATTTCCTTTTCCATTTTCATTTACTTTACTGTCAATTTAATTTCCTAGCTTATCTGTTCTATTTAGCGTAATTTTGCTTATTGCTTGCTAATTTCTGCTTAATCTAGCTTATCAGTGCTTAATATAGTTGTTTTATGTTTATTGGTTTTGCTTGTTAGTTCAAATTTCTGTTTTTAAGTAGTTTTTATAAATCTTTCATAAAAATCCAAAAACATTAGCATAATCTACTAGCTTATTAATTCTGCTTAAATAGTTGTTTAGATTTGTTAATTAGGTTTATAATTAGCTTATTATTATCTGGTATTACTCGTTTGTGCATTAAATCTTGTTTACATAAGCTTAAAATGGATTTAAGCCTTTTTAAGGGGTGTTTGGCACAAGGCAGCACTAACTTAAGTTAGTGCTGCCAAGGCCATTTGGTCATTAGGATTGGTTTTAAATTATATTTGTAAGTTTATAAGATAGGATTTAAGGCTATTTGAAGGTTTTGAATTAGATTTCATTCAAGTAGTTAGTTTTTGCTAAGATCTTATTAGAACAAGTTCAGAAGTATAAGCATTTTAAGCTCTTGTCTGTTTAAGCTGTTATCATTGCTCTCTTTGCTTTAGTTTTAGAGTTTTAAATTTGTAGATTATAACTCCTTAAGCCTGCATTTGATCAATTGGAGATATGGTCATTTTGTGTTAACTGCATCAGCCACAAAAACAGACAAATAGCCTTTTCCTAGCTTAAAATTCATAGGGTAATAATAGTTCTTAGGTCTTGATTTTAAGAGCACTAGTAGATTTTAGGTCATATTCAATTTGTTTCATATTATTTTGTTTTATTAAGTTCATTTGTCTATCTGTTTTTAGCTTTGAAATTTGCAATTTGGCTTTTGAAAAACCAAAAATATACTTAGCATACACCGAGTCTTTAAGCATTTTTCATTAAGCTTTTTACTTGTTCATTTGATTTTCAAACTGTGTTTCAAAAGCTGTTTTATGAACTTTGTAAGGTAGACTTTAAGATAGAATAAGCCAGAAATCCATAAGGATCCTTTTGCTTATCTTAAAATAAGCCCAAAGTTAGCTATCTGTCTGTTTGGTTCCTAGTAAAGTGCTTAGTGCTTATTTGATAATTTCAGCTTATGGCTCTTTGTTTTTGCTTAATTTAGTTCAGACTTGCTCATTAGGTTAGATTTAAGTAGCTTATTAAGTTCTAGTCTTAGCTAATTTTAGTTTGTTAGGTTGCTTGAGTTTTGAAAAAGTAAAAAAATAAGTCAAGTGTTTTTCTGTCACTTTTAGCCATTTCCAGCTTATTTCCTAAGTTTCAAAAAAGTTGTTTTTACAAAAGTTTTTCATTTTAAGTTGTTTTACAAGTTTGTTTTTAAAAAGTTTTGAAAATAAAAAAAATAAAACAAGAGGCCACAGATTCGAACCTGTGACCCCTTGCCTAGCACACACACGTCTCACACTACACTCCATCCAACTGCGCCCTTGGGTCTTTTTCAAACTTTCCTCCATTTAAATTCCTTTTAAACACATTTAGTTTTCCTTTTTATACAAATAAGCCGTAGCTTATTTCTGGCTTTTTAGGGCTTATTGTGTCAGCTTATTTTTAGTTCTCATTTTTATAAAATCAGTCTTGCTTAAATACACTTTTAGTAATTTTCTTAGATTTTTAAGTCAACGTTTAGTATTTTTAATCATTAATTTTTATTAAAAACTTTAAAAAATAAAAATAAAAATAGAAAAATAATCAAAAAATATAATTTGTTTTTTTTTAAATTTTCTTTTATCATATTCTAGGCTTAGGTTTCAAATTTACTTTCGTAGGGTTAATATTTTGTAATTTCACTTTTTTAAAGAACGAGATTTCGTTCCCGTTCTCGTTTTCTTCGTTTTTAGCTTTAATCACCCTCGGTTTAGAATTTCCTTAGCATTTTCTTTTAAATAATCAATTAGGATTAGGAAAAGTTTAGAAAATCAATTTAGGTTTAATTTTCTTATAATTTAGGTTTTAATTGTGCATTTCTTTAATTCCCGTATTTGACATCCTGTAATAATTCTACTAAAATTCTAACTTGCTTTCTTTATTGCTTTCTTAGGTAGATTAATAAACCAGTTAGACAATTAGAGACATAAAATGTTCTTTGGGTCGACACCCGTGCTTACTAATCACTACACTATACATGATAGGGTACACTGCTCTTTAGTGCATAGGAATAGTCGAGGTAGTTAGGGTTTTATAAATGTAAAACCTGACGTAGTTTTATTTAAAGAAAATTACGAGCAGTTTTTGGGTCAGTTGCGAGGAAATGGTTTTTGTTTTTTTTGATTGTTTGATTGATATATGTGTGTTTGTTTGTATGTGCTTGCCCTTCTGTTCTCCCCCTATTTCTGTGTACTTTCATGAGTGTCGTTACGGCGTAACTTTTTTTATTATGCCGTAACTTGTTCTATTACGACGTAACCAGTCATCAGGTTACGGCGTAACATGTGCGAAATATAAAAAAAATCATTTCAGACTTGGTTATGGCGTAACTTGGTAGTGCTTGTTGCGAAATATCATTTGAAATTTGGGTCTTGAAACACAAAAATAGTTTTTGGGTAATGCTTGAACCGTTAAAATTTAAAAATTTTTCTAACTACGATTGGTTTTAATATTAGCCTACCAACCATAATGTTTTATTGCATGTGGTGTTTATGGTAAACTTTTGGCCAAATTTGTATTTCGGTTCTGTGTTACAAATTTGATGCACTGGCTTGTTAGTGGCACGGATATGAAATTATGAACAGGTTGAGATGAAGACATGAAGATTGGACATATGTGGAGATGTCTAAGCAAGCCTATGAGGGAGGCTTAAGTCTAACTTAAAGACTCGGTGAAAAAGAAAAGTGCTACTAGGGAGACAACCTGACCTATCCTTTAGTTTAGATCATTTTTATTACTGCATTTAGTTGGTTTGTATGTTTCTCACTTGTTTTTGCAGGTTCAGCAGCAAGAAGGGTAAAATCAAGACTGACTCGAACCATAATTGTGTGGTAAATATAGCTGTTGTAGTAGCAGTTACGGCGTAACACCTAAGGTTATGACGTAACCACGTCAATTATGGCGTAAACCTTTCCATGGTTGCGCCGTAACAACTAAACTATAATTTTCAAAATTACCACTCAATTACGGTGTAACCACGGTGGTTACACCGTAACATCTTCTGAAATCAAAAAATTCAAGTTTTAAACTTTTCTAAACCATGATACAGTAATTGAAAATTGTGGGTATGGTCTCTGGAAACCCTCACGAGACTTCACTCCGTTCCACTTGGGCCACCAAGTGGTTTAAAAGGCTTGTTGCATACGCTAAATGCAACTGTGATTCCTACAAAAGTGAGTTAGGTTTATTTTGTAAAGTTTTGTATATTTTGTGCTATTGTGCTTTCTATCCAGGTTTATGCTTTTGGTATTAGTCTTTCTTGCAGTTATACAGGTAATGCACAGGATGAGGTGCTAAAATGCTAAACAAGCTGCGAGGAGGAAAGATTCAAACCGGGTTCTAGTGAATGCAATTCAGGGAGGGCTGGTGGAGCTATTTGAGATGGGTGGATGTTGCTCGAAGAAGTAGAACTGAGCGCATGGCTTAGAGCATGTTGTATCTTCATATTACCGAGCAAATCCAGGGAAGTCTTCCGTTCTAATTCTACTCTTGTTCTTAATTTTTCATTTCCTTAATTGTACAATAGGGACATTGTACAAACCAGTGGGGATGGGGTTATAGAATATCAGTTGACTAATATTTGGCCTTCGATTTTCTAGTTTTCTTGAAAAAATTATGCCAAATTTTTTAATTTTTGACATGTTTTTCCTATTAAACTAGGATTAATCTTTAACGAGGTTCTATAACCCTTTATTCCATATTGGTGTAAGATTAGAGCTAATATATGTTTTCATCTATTATACAAAATCACCAATTTGAGTGTGCTATGGGTAGTATTGTAGACTTTATAGAAATTGGCCTTTGTACATCTTGTTAAGACTAATTGGTTAGTTAGATATGGACATTTAAGAAGGCAACATCTTATGGAATCACCAAAAACTTGAACACTCTATACTACTTCTCGGTATCATTGATCTTGTTGATTTTTAGACTTATATATATTATATATTTTATTATATATTATATATATACAGTGTGAATCCCGCAGTCAATCACCCTTGTTAAACCAATCTATGTTTTTACCTAATGTTACATGTATCGTTACACCATTTTGCCTTAACCTACCTTTTAGTCTATAGTTATCTTTGTTTTGAAATTTTTGGCTACTTAAGTCCATTATTCGGGGGAATGGGAACGAAAATTTTATGCATTCGTGGAAGACCAATCAGTTATGATCTCAAGTAGGGGATGTGCGTATAATATCAAATGCTGCAGGGGCAATAATAAAAAGATATAAACTCCTGTAGCATTTGAATGTTTCAAAAGAAAGAAAAGAGGGTGCAACTAAAAACCACCCATGTGCTAAAGAATATAAAGATGGTGCAAATTAAGTAATTATGAAGAATGGAGCTAGTAGCCCATTATTGCACCAAGACATCTCAATAATTATGAAGAATGGAGCTAGTAGCCCATTATTACACCAAGTCATCCTAATACTTATGAAGAATGGAGCTAGTAGCCCATTATTGAAGATCAGATTTTCAGACTTAGACTCTTGGACCTATGGATGGACAGTAGCTAGTTATGACAACCTTAGATTACTTTAGACTATTTGTTTTGTGTTTTTATATTAACAACCATTAAATGTGTATCCCATGTCTATCCTAACCCCTTTATCACCCTTTAAAATCATATTACCCTTGTTGCCTTCGAGAATTATTTAGACCCTAATTCTAACTGGTGCAGATTTGTGTACTTTCCAAGCTTATGATAGAATACATGCTATGACTGTGCAATTGAGCGATCACCCCAAAAATGAAACACTTAGACTAGTGGAGAGTTGAGTGACTTTTTATCCCCTTTTCGTGAGGTGTTCGGCTTTGATGTTTTCTAGCATAAGTGTTTTATAGATTCATTTCTTGAAATGATTCTCGAGAAATCTTTTTATGAAATATTCTAACAGGTTCTACTTGAGGGCAAGCAGAAGTCAAGTGGGTGGATATTTGATAACATCAAATATTTAATACTTTTTAGTGGTAAAATACCCTCTATATTACCTGCAAATGTTCACTAATACTCGAAAATGAGATATTTTCTATCATTTTGTAGTTTTCAGGTGAAATGCAGAAAGTGACAAGAAACAAGGGAAAAAGGGCTTAAAGTGTAATTATCTGAAGAATGTTACGGCGTAACGCAGACTATAGAACACAAGAATGGTTGGCACCGGTAACATTATATTAAGAACAAGTACGAGATCATGGGACAACTTTACGGCGTAACACCATATCTAGTTACGACGTAAACATGTATTTGGAAGAAAATCTTACCCAATATAGAGTTACGGCGTAACAACCCTTATGGTTACACCGTAACATTGATAGATCCAAAAAGATGGAATGAAAGCAGTACGTATGAAAAATTATCTTAAAGGTTTCTCGGCGTAAAGCTATATCTGGTTTACGCCGACTAAACATTTTTTATTTATGGAATGTCGTGTAAGAAGGTTACGACGTAACACTTTAATCAATTACGCCGTAACATGTTTGATACTTATAAATAGAGGCCTCATTCAAGCTATTCCGACATCACTTCCTCCACAGCCAATTGGAGAGGCGACAAAGGCTTCCAACCTTTAAAGAATTCCATCTGGAGTCCAAAGGAGATCATACTTTATTTACTTTTTGTATTTAATCATTCAAATACGAATATTGTAAGAATTAGGAGCTTTCAATATATGATTACTTCTATTTCTTGTTGTGTTTCCATTATCATGAGCGGCTAAGCACTTAAAGTGTTGGCCTAGTTATGTAGTTACTATTGTTATGATGTTTGTTCCCTGTTAGATTATGGTTTCGTTAGATATTCCTTGAATATCGTGTAACCCTGGGTTTTGGTAGTACGGGTGGTTTGGACCTTGCTTGCCCTATTATTAGATTATCATGTCAATATAGGATCCATCGGGTACTAGGGAGGAACTATGACTCCATCCCTAGTATAGGAACTAACCGGTCTCCGCACTTATCACTCAATATACTTAAAAAGCACAGGAACTCTTTCAGGGGGGGTTAATAATCTGTATAGGTTATTCGATAAGTTTTGGGAATAGTTAGGATTAATCACTGCAACCTGGATATCCTAACTCCTATACGATTTGGACTGAGTCAGAATCTCAAGAAGTATATGATAGACTAAATATACCTATTCAAGTCTATCGACCTTAGAAACTACTAATGAAACCATAGTTTGACATTGCACATGAAAACGTTTTCATAACAGTAGTAATAAAGTAACTAAGTTAACACGTTTTCTCTCCTGATATCTCCAACTCTATTAATTTTCAGTAATTAATTTTATTGTTATTTATTTCAAATCAATCCAAGAAACCATTTTTAAACGTGACATTTCAAATTAAAACTAATTACAACTTAGCTCTTGGAACGACCTCGGATTTACCATTCTATACTACCCACGATCGGGTTCTCTGCCCGTTAGTGCGTTGTCAGGTAGATCGAGTTTTATAAATTTAAAACTTGATAAATTAATATTTAAAAGAAAATGCGCATCAGTTTGTTTATTATTTTCTTGTGTCAGTTGTTAGGTGTAGACAATTAAAAGTGCCACCTAAATGAATTGTTTTTCATTAACTTATTAATTTTGCAAATTTAGTCCCTAAACTATTCCTTTTTGACTGTTACATGTGAAACTATCTAGACTTTAATTGCAAAATGCACTTGCAAACACACATAACTGGAAATGCGAATTTGACTACTCAACACCCTCTAAAAGGATTTAATGGTCAAAAGGTGGTTTGATGGGTGGGTGTTTTTGGGTCATGGCTTTTATATTTGAGGGGTTTTTTTATACATTGGGCACCGTGTTACAGATCGTATGCAATGCTGCTAGTTTTTTGTACATTGGACATTGTTGGAGGAGCTTGGTGATGTTGTGGTTCCACTGCTTTGGCTGATTGTATGCGAGTCTAATTCTTGTAACATAGGAGGGTTTTTGTAATACGATGTCCCGTTGTCGTTTGGAGTTGGCGGAGAAAATAGTGAGATACCGTAAGATGATCATGGTACTTGAGGGGTTTGAACCCCGTGGTGTGCTTTAGACTGCCTGATCCGTTTGAAGAATACTCAGATGAGAGATCTCGAGAAACTTTGTCTTTTCTATTGGTGGTTGATTCGAGCACATGTATTCTTCAAGCCGAGGGGCACATTGCTGATCTGGATAGTTGTTAAGGTTGTTGACTGGAAGTTTCTTTTGGGTAGTTGGTAGTACCATGTAGGTTTGCGTTGACTTGTGGTATCTTCTGGTTGTAAGGACGGTTGTTAGTTTGTGTTTGGAGTATGTTATTGTTAATATTTCGTGTTTTAAGTATTTTTGCTTCTTATGGTTTTGCTTTGTTGTATATGTTTATGTGTGTTGTCATTTAATTTTTGGAAGTGTTTTAGGTTTGGTTTTTATTAATGGTGTTGTGTTGAGGAT
>BQNB010005866.1:68878-100124 GCA_026074375.1 Tanacetum coccineum | reverse complement strand
AAATGCAATAATTACTTTTTATTTTGTATTTATTGAATTGTCAAAATTTATAATATATGTAGCGAATAAACAATTACATAGTATGGCTGAGATGTTACTATAAGATAAGTACTTTTTATTATAGTAAAAACATAAAGGCGGAAGAGTATATAAAATGGATACATAAAATGGTATGCCACGTTATATAATTGAGAAGTATACATAAAATGGATTATTATACATATAATATGTTTCCACTTGACAATATTATTATACATATAATATATTTTCACTTGACAATTGCACACATCAATCAAGACGTCAAGAGTGTGAATGGCTTATATTTTGTCATTACGTTCCTTGAAGGGCATCATCAACACCACGTCTTTATTTTGTCTTTACTCTTCAAAAAATTCCCTTTTTAAGCTATTTATTTGCGTAAAGTTATTCGATTTCAGAATAATTGATACGGATGTGATCGCAATTTCGGATTGTGATCAGAATTATAAAATTAGATAAGTTATTTAATAATATTACTTGATCATTTAACATGCTTGTCACTTCTCACTTGCATAAAAAACAATTTAAAATAATAAAAAGAATCAAAAAATTTATATGTTAAATGGTCTAAGACTCGTGGTAGTGGGGAAGGCGAAGCTGGTCGGTTTACCCCCGACTCAGTCGCCTCCCGCTGCCCTTTGCCTCCTTGATGCGTCGATCGACCAGACGACGTGGTCTTGTGTTTGTGTGTGGTTTTTATATTTAATTGTTTTTAGTGTGTGTACAGATGTATATGAGTGGGTTTGATAGTGTGTGTTTTGACCAAAATAGATTTTTTTTATTAGTAGTAGATCTTTTTGTTAAAAGGTTTTACATCCGTTAGGGTGTTTACGGTTCGGTTTAGGTTGGTTTTTGGCTAAAATCAAAATCGAACTGAAAAAATCGGTTTTTAAATTAAAAATTAAAACTGTTCGGTTTTTGGTAGTTCGGTTTTTTAGTTTTTTTCGCTTTTAACCGTTTATATTTAGATGTGGCTAATTTTTATCAACAAATTTTTTAACGGTAATTCTTCTTTACTTAATTGTTTTTAGTGTGTGTACATATGTATATGTGTGGGTTTGATAGTGTATGTTTTGACCAAAATAGATTTTTTTTATTCGTAGTAAATCTTTTTGTTTAAAGGTTTTACATCCGTTAGGGTGTTTACGGTTCGGTTTAGGTTGGTTTTTGGCTAAAATCAAAATCGAACTAAAAAAATCGGTTTTTAAATCAAAAATTAAAACTGTTCGGTTTTTGGTAGTTTGGTTTTTTAGTTTTTTTCGCTTTTAACCGTTTATATTTAAATGTGGCTAATTTTTATCAACAAATTTTTTAACGGTAATTATTCTTTACTTTTTATCAATAGGATTGAGATATTCTTAATGACTTAAACATGAGAGATCATGTTAGGCTTATTGTGAGAGTCAAATTATTTTTTAATAAAATGAAGGTCTCACAACACATGAGTCATTTTTTTTTCACTCATAAAAAAACTCAACATTATCTTTTATGTTCAAGTTGAACATAAGAGGATCTCAATCCTTGTCAATATGAGTTTAATAATGTTTATTCAAAATTTCTAAAATTACACACTTATAGATGAGACATACACATGCAAGTGAATATACACCTAGTAGGATCATTGTCACATATGGATTGATATATTGTCAAGTAAACACATGTACATAGGGATGAGCATGGGTCTAGAACCGGTGGAACTGGAACCGGAACCGATGGATCCGAGAACCGAAATTTTAAGAAAAATAGGAACCGAGAACCGAACCAAATAGTTTTTTTTGGTTCCGGTTCCGGTCCCGGTTCTGGTTCCGGTTCTACCCGGATAGGAACCGATATCTATAAGAAAAAAATCTCATGCACTAATGAATTAAGCCAATAAAAAGCAAAAAAAATATATTTTTTAAAGCATTTGCAACCATTTATGCTAAAAGCAATATCATTTAACAACTAATGCATAAGTTAAAATAAACAACCATTCTATAGTTACAACTTACACAAGTTCAATAATTGCATAACAATCTGAAAAACAAAATAAAATAACTTTCACACTTTGTCCACCAAAATAACTAGAAAACGTTAATTTCCCCGTTGTTTCGCTTTATCTCTTATCTGATTAGTTTTTCTAATTGTTCTTCCATATCTTTCACAATCTCATCGTCTTTAATAAGATCTTCAATGTCATCCCAATTAATTTGCGTTCTCAACTTTCTCACCTATTCTTGGGTGCAAATCAAAGCTTCTACAATCGGCGTTGACAAGTGAGTTCTATAGGGGTCTAATACACGTCCACCTGTACTAAACGCCACTTCGGATGCCACAGTTGAAATTTGAATTGCCAAGATATCTATCACAAAAATATTAAATAACACAAATCACAAAACTATATACAGATTACACTAATATGGCAATAAAAGGTAAAACAATGTAACATCGTATAAAATATAATATTGTTATCTCAGCCTTTAGAAAGCAAAGGAAAGCGAGGACCATTTACTTCCACCATTGAAATGTCAAGGCTCGACTTACGTAATTCAATCCTCGGCTCTCTAAGGTATCTACTAACTTTGTTTCGGTTTCATACGAGCTCAGTAAGCATCACATTAATAATAATCATTTAAGAAGTCATTATCTCCATTATAGGGAGAAAAAAAATTGGTAACTTTGATTCCATGTGCTCACCCATACTTGAATTTGACGATAGAAAATCAAACCTTTCTTTATACGTTCCAAATAACTCTCCCATTTTAGTCTTAACCTCTTCAACCATATCCTCGACCTTGCTCTCAAGTTCTTTATTGCTCATATGTTTTTCTTTAGATATATCATAACTAATAATATTTCTAAAACCATGAGCAAGTAAGTGACACTTCTTAGTTGGATCTAACAAACCGTGAAATAAATAAAATCATTATACAAAGAAAATAATTAGACATGTTTAAGATCGTGAAGCAAGAATGCAAATAAAAATCAAAAATAAAACTTACCTCCATTGTTTTGATAATGATTTTAATAGATTAAAGGTTAGGGTTTAAGGTGTTTGGCTGTGTTTATAAAGTAGGCCCTAGGTTTTTTTTATGGAATTGGAATATTGGAGTGTATAATTGAAGTATGGGAAATTATTACCTAATTTTAGAATAATTGGATATTTGGTTCAGGAACCGAGAACTGGTGGAACCGAACCGAACCGAACCAAGAACCGAAAAAATCTCAAAATCAAGAACCAGAACCGGAACCGATGGTTCTGGTTCCGGTTTGGTTCTTATCGGTTCCGGTTTGGTTCTTGGTTCCGATCCGGTTCTTTGGTTCTTTTGCTCATCCCTAATCTTTATATTTAGCTAGTTGGGTACTAAAAGGACAATACTAACATATTTAAAAAAAATAATGTTTTTTCTACTCCCAAAATGAGTATGAATTTATGAATTTGATTTATTTATTTATTTATTTATTTATATTATATTAATTATATATTATTATATAATATCCTGGTTCGATTTGGTTTTTGGATGGAAACCGAACCCATTTTTTTGCTTTTTAAAAAAAGTAAAAACCTAACCATTGGTTTCTAGTTTTGATCGGTTATTTCGATTTGATTTTTTTGGTTTTAGGTTTGGTTTCCGTTTTTTTTTCCAGTTTTTCTGCTCACCCCTAACATCCGTTGAATATATTATATAGTGCTTTTAATTATTAGTGAACTTTTAATTTTGATATTTAAAAAATGAAAATATAAAATAAAATAAAAAAGTGGTGTTGCGGTCTCTTTGTTACGTTATGAAGGTCCTTAAGTAGTCAAGGAGAGAAAAAACTAAAGTGATCGAAAGAATTGAGGTGTATAAAGTTATCATTACCACTAGTTTTTCTGTCTGTCATATTCTTTCTATTTTGAAAAATGCTAGTGTTTTTATCAAATTCTTTTACTTGTATGCTTATTTATGAAGTTATGACACATAAAAAATAATTAAATGGAATGATAAGAAAAAATAAGTGAAATTCACTTGTTATGATTTAAATTGTGTAAGAGAAAATTAGAATCCTCTTTCTAATTTATTTACTATTTGTGACATTCTTAAAGTTGTCGCATGGGTTCTTTTGAAGGATATTCTTGTTTAATGCCAACATAGCTTTCCTTTTAAAACGAAAAGTTTACACGTGTGTATGCGTCTTCAAATTAGGTACTCAGTGATGGAGACAATAATCAAAACTAAAGTATGAGCTAGTTACTTAATGATACGACATACTATAAATAACGTGAAGCGTGATGTTGATGCATGATTAAAACTCACGCTTTATGCGTTATGATGAAGCTTTTGTTCTTTTAAGGCATGGCTTAAGACTATATACATTATAAAAATATTTATATATTTATATCATATTTTATATATATCGAGTTTACTAAAAGTGTTGTACATAATGAATAAAGTTAAAAAGTTATCTATGCGTGCAATCTTCTTCATTTAATATAAATAAATTATGGGAGTTGATTCCAAAAAAGACGTCACGCTTCGCCCCTTATCACGTTTTTTCATGCCTCATCTCACGTCACGCTTAGAGCTGACACATTGATCTATTTTGTAACGTGAAGGTCACACCTCGCACCTTAACGGTGCCTTGGCGCCACCATGACACGCCTTTTAAAACCCTCACCATAATTTTGTAGTAGTGATACAAATTGTTGACTTATTAGTTATTATAGATGGTTGAGAGCCAAATGTGAGGGCGTTATAGCCGTGTTATAGCTAAGGTTTTCATAAAACGATTCAGTTCGATTGAAAATTTTAGCTACCTGTCGCGGGGAGGTAGTTTATTTATATATGCAAGACCAAACCGTAATCGGGATTAGGGTCACAATTAATCATTTAAGATTGTTAATTATAATAATGTCTAAAAACGTTATTTATATTTTTCAATATTTTTACGTTTTGATAATGACAAAATGTAAAAACGTTCTACGTTAAAAATAAACGTATACAAGTTATTAGTCGTAAACTTTTATTTCGACGTAAATCACTTAAAGTATGTACAAACAAATATTAAACTTGTATGATGATCAAAGAAATAAGTTTTTCTTTACATTTTCACAAATGTAACAAAACTTTTTTACAAAAATAAATTAGACAAAATATATTAAAAGAAATATTTTATTCATATATATATATATATAGTAAGGATCCAGTGAGAAGTAAATTAAAATAAAAAGTGGTGAGAAGTGACTAAAACCACACATTTGAGAACCACACCATTTAAGATGCAACGCTTGCATGGATGCATTTTTTATTTCTTAGATGCACAATTTTTGAGTTTCGCGAACGTTAATTTGATGCGTAGATGAGAGCAGAATTGATTTTCATGATTTTGGCACATTGCAGGAAGCAACAACAAACAATAAAGAGAAGAAAAAATAAAATAGCATCTAATATACGTAATGCATCTAGTTAAACTCTAAAAAACACATTAGATGGCGTTATAAAGCCTCTAAGATTATTGATGAAGCAATCTAATTTCAGTCGTGCATCTCGATATGCGGTATAGTTTACTTGTCTATCCTTCATATTATTTTAAGAAACATCTAAATGATCCTAACTTATATATATATAATATATGATAATATATCTATATATATATATATACTATTATAGTATATATATATATATTATAATAATTCAAAATCTGGTTTTCTCTCCGAAATAGCGTTTAACCCTCACCCAAGCCCAAAGGAAACATTTCCTCACTAATGACAAAAAAGGGAGCGTTCTACTAAGGACGGACCCCAAATAGGGAGGACGGTCCCCAATATATTTGGGACCGTCCAACATATTAGGGACCGTCCCCTTTAGGACCGTCCTCTGGTTTGCCTATAAATAGTGGACTGTTTTCAACAATTTTCTTACTTCTTTGCACACAGTTTTCTTTGATTTAAATCTCTACTTCCTTTGGTTATTAACTTGTTTAATCTTGTTTAACAAGTGATTCATTTTTCTTTCCTCCAGTGTAAGAGAAGAACACGCGTAATCATTAGGATACGAAGTGTCATAGTTTAGTGAGTCATTACATAATCTTTGTTACGATCTTCTAGTAGATTCGTTCTCTTTATTCTCAATCATGTGTAGTTGTGTAGATCTGGCTAGTGTGTTTGCTCAGAATAGTTGTGTGAGAGTCGGTTAGTATTTAGTCCTTAAAATACTAGTAAAGTGATAGATTGGTTCTAGCTAAGATTAGAACCCGACATCTAGCTTAGTGTCGGAAATTGGTATAAGCGATGTATACGGTTTTCTTCGCCTGAATGGAGCTTGTTGACATAGTGAACTATCGAGTTGGATACTCGGAGAGTGGAGTAGGGCGAAGAAGAGCTTCGTAGCCGAACCACTATAAATTCTCGTGTTGTGGTTTGATCGTTCTATCTCTTTACTATAGTCTTGTTATTTATAGTAGTTATTGTTTATATTGTGTTTATATATTGCTCAATATATATTGTTTCTTAATCTCACATAAACAAGAATCTAGAGTGTTTGAAACGAAATTTTAAAACGTAAATTAACAGTGAAATTATTCAACCTCCCATCTTTTAGTTTTCACAATTGGTATCAAGAGCAAGGTCACTTAAGATTTTTAAAATATATTGTATTTTAAAGCTTGAATTGATCTATGAATTCCGACAAATATCTAGAAGGGCAATTTATGCAAAGACCACCACTTTTTGAAAGCGAATGTTTTATTTATTGGAAAATAGATTCGAAACTTATGTGAAATATAAAGATCTTGATCTTTGGCATTTTTAAACCTCGAGGTGATTTTCCGCCTAATTAAATGAATCGGAAAACCAAACAAGATTAAGGTTGTCCTTATTTGAAAAACAAAATGATGATTCTTAAAAAGAACTTGCAAAAATACACGAAGTTAAAAATGATTATTGGATAAATTCCTTGCCAAGAAAAGAACACGAAAGAATTTTTATGTGTAACACGACAAAAGAAATTTAGACAACTTTGTTAATCATCCATCAAGGTAATAGTAAAAAGTCAAAGATAATAAGATCGACCTTCTTGTGCAACAAAATGAACAATTCGTGTAATCTAATAAGCTTTAGGTAGTTGCATTTGTTTTCATAATGCATATAATTTTTAATAACTTTTCTTAAAACAAGATACTCTTGCCAATTAGCTAAAATAAGAGATTTCCTAATGCAAAAAATGAAAATGTGTATCAATTGGTCTGGTTGAATGGTTAAGCGGCAACTTTTAAAAAAACATGGCGATCTTGGCGATCCTTCTTTTCAAACCTAAAACAATTTGATCTACTGCTTCTTTCGTGTAATGATTGCTATAACCCCTGTAATTGAGTACATTCACTTGTTGTTTGATATCATAACGAGCGTGTTAGGTAATTTTTTACCTTGGGAGCATAGGGATTAGATTTGTTTTTTAGGTTTTTTTTTCATTCGATCCATTTTGAAGCCCTCTCCATCTGATCTACTAACCATAGGGATTTGGATGTGTTTTTAGGGTTTCTTGGTCGATTTTATTGCTGTTTGGTGGTGTTGCTTTTCTGCCCTAATTTTTAGGGTTTTCTTCATTCAATCCTCTTTTGTCTTTATCCCTTTTGTTCCTATCATGGGAGATCATAAGTGGAATTCTCAACATTCCAAAGAAGATTAAACCATGAAGATTTCTAAATCCGTTTTTGTCACTAATTTCCCAGAAGGCTGTACTGCACGTGATCTTTGGAAGGTGTGTAATGATTATGGCACGGTTGTTGATGTTTTCATTCCGTTTAAGAAATCGAAGAAACGCTTTGCATTTGTTCGTTTCATTAAGGTTATTAACTTGGATCGATTGGTGGAGAACCTTCGTACCATTTGGATTGGGCGCTATCACCTACATGCTAACGCTGCGCGTTTTCAAAGACCACATAAACCAATCGCTTCCATTCCTAGAGAGTCTAACATGGGGACTTCAAAAGATTCTTTTGCCTCTGTTCTTAAAGAAGGTTTTCAGTAACCTGTAAAGGAGCATGATAGCTTTAAACCAGCTTTAGTTCTTGATGATTCTTGTATTAAAGAGCATGATTTCAGCTTGTCCCTCATGGGAAAGGTTAAAGATGTTTCTGCTATTCCTAACTTATACATCATACTTTCAAATGAGGATTTTCATAACATTAAGCTTACTTACCTTGGAGGGATGTGGGTTCTTTTAGAATTGGATACTATCGAATCTAAAGAGAAGCTTCTTAATCATACTACTGGTGTTGGTTCTTGGTTCACAAACATTAAGCAGGCCTCTAACTCTTTTGAATGTGATGAAAGGATCATTTGGGTTTCGATTGAAGGCCTACCTATCAAATCATGGACTTCTAATTCTTTTTGTAAGATTGCCTCGTTGTGGGGGGAGATTGTGGAATGGGAAGAATCAGATTCTAAATCCTTGTCAAGTAAGCTTTTATGCTTAAAAACGAAAATAGATGATATTATCAATGAAAGGCGTAAAATCATTATTCAAGGCAAAGTTTTTTGGATTCGTGCAAAGGAATTGAATGATTGGGTTCCAAATTTCCTAGAAGACAACCAAGATGATTCTTCGTCTGATGATGAATCACAAGAAAATGTTGTCGAAGACATAGACGGTGATAAGGAAAACAACGAGCTAAGTGATGTTGATAGGGTTTCGGAATCTAGCTTTTCGCATGCTAATGATCTTTTCATGAAAACTCTAACAACAACAAAACAGGTGACGTTGGCTCACACTCTGAAGATCCTTTCAATCTTTATGGCATCTTAAATGGACAACACAAAAAGGCGAGTAACTCAAGCAATGTTGAATCGAAATATCCCCCTGGTTTTACACCGGTTAACAATAAAGGAGACAATATCAAAGTAGAAAGTATACACGCTGTTAATGAATAGGTACAATCTTTATCTAGAAAGCTTAAATAGAGGAATATGAATGGTGGGGTTTCTTCACAACATAGCATGAATACTTGTTCTCTGAAAAATAACGTAGGTGGATCCATTTTAGATGTAATGGACGAATTAGTTAAGGTTGGACAAACCATGGGTTATAACATGGAAGGTTGTGTGAAAAACATTGAGGCAATTATTGGCTCACAAGGAGATTTTGATGTGTTTAGATGAATCTTTTGTCCTTAAATGTTCAAGGTCTTGGAGACAAGACAAAAAAGGGTTGGATTAAGGAGTTATGTCAGAAACATAGGATTAACTTTGTTGCTATTCAAGAAACAAAGATGGAGTCTATCGATTTATTTTCTATTAAGGCTTTATGGGGGAATCTGAATTTCGATCATGTGGTTGGTTCTTCAGTCGGTTTTTCAGGCGGTATTGTTTATGTTTGGGACTCGTCTATGTTCATCGAAGATCACGTTTCTAAATTTGATTATTTTGTTGCTATAATGGGCACTTGGACTCCTACTTCTACCAAACTTCTTATTATTTATATTTATGCTCCTCAAGAGTTAACAGAAAAGCGAGACTTATGGAACTACCTTTGCTCTTTAATCGAAAGGTGGGAAGGCGAAACTGTGATTATGGGAGATTTCAATGAAGTCCGTTATGAGCACGAAAGGTTTGGCACTATGTTAAATAGTCAAGGAGCCAATGATTTTAATACTTTCATTTCTTTGGTAGGAATGATTGATCTTCCTCTTGAAGGTTACGCATACACATGGGCTCATAAATCGGCTTCTAAGATGAGTAAATTAGATAGGTTTCTTATCTCGGAAGGTTTACTGTTGTTTTTCCCGCATTTATCAGCTTTATGTTTAGATAGACATTTATCCGATCATCGTCCTATTCTTTTGAGGGAAACGTCATTCGACTTTGGTCCTACTCCTTTTCGTATTTTTCACTCTTGGTTTTCTATGGAAGGTTTTGATTCTTTCGTAGAAACAACTTGGAAATCTATGAATTTTATTGAGTCGAATGGTTTGATTAGAATGAAGAAGAAGCTGCAACTCCTTAAAAGTGCTATCAAGGTTTGGTGGAAAGAGGCAAGAATTCGATCTAATGTGAAGAAAGTTAACATCAAACACAAACTCTCGGAGGTTGACAAAATTATAGACCAAGGTATGAGTAATGAATATGCTATTTATAATAGAACAAATCTTTTAAAAGAACTTCAGGAGCTTAATTCTTTGGATGCCACCGAGATCTCTCAAAAGGCTAAGATTCGTTGGTCTATCGAAGGCAATGAAAACACAAAATATTTTCATGGTATTCTTAACAAAAAGAGATCTCAACTTGCCATTCACGGAACTCTTGTTAATGGCGAATGGATCTCTGATCCAGATGGTGTTAAACATGAATTTTTCACTCACTCCAGGAATCAATTTTCGCTCCCAAATACACCCCGATTTTGTTTCGATATTGTTTTCCCAAATCGTTTGTCCCTTGACCAAGTTGAAGATTTAGAGCGTATCGTTACTTATGATGAAGTTAAGCGGGCTGTTTGGGATTGTGGTGCCAACAAATCGCCGGGACCAGACGGGTTTACTTTTGATTTTTTTCATAAATTTTGGACGATTATCGATTAAGATGTTTTCCAAGCTGTTTTAGAATTTTTCGAGAGCGGGCACATCCCTCGAGGCTGCAACGCTTCTTTTATAGCACTCATTCATAAGATTCAAGACGCCAAACTTGTGAAAGACTTTCGCCCTATAAGTCTTATTGGGAGTATTTACAAAATAATAACCAAGATTTTGGCTAACAGATTGTGCCTTGTTTTGCGTTGCCTTATTAGCGAAGTTTAATCGGCTTTCGTTTCAAATCGCCATATTCTCGATGGGTTGTTCTTACTCAATGAGCTGCTATCTTGGTGCAAGGTCGACTTCGAAAAAGCTTTCGATTCGGTGAAATGAGATTATATGATCAATACTCTAAAGGCTTTTGGTTTTGGTCAAAAATGGTGTAAATGGATTAATGGTTGTCTTGAAACTGCCATGGGCTCGGTGCTCGTTAATGGTAGTCCTACCCCGGAATTCCAATTTCACAAAGGCTTGAAGCAAGGCGATCCTATTTCTCCTTTCCTTTTCATTTTGATCATGGAAACCTTACATCTCTCTTTTAAAAGAGTTATAAACGTTGGTCTCTACAAAGGTATTTCGATAAATGCTTCTTTTACGATCTCTCATTTATTTTATGCTGATGACGTCGTTTTTGTTGGAGAATGGAACGGTTCGAACATTAAAACTATTTTTAAGGTTTTAAAGTGTTTCTACTTAGCTTCAGGTCTTAAGATCAATTTTCATAAAATTAAATTGATGGGAGTAGGGGTCAATTCGGTAGAAGTCGAAAGGGAAACTAATTCGATTGGTTGCTCCACGTTTTCCACTCCTTTTAAATACTTGGGCGTCAAAGTGGGTGATAATATGTCGAGAGTTAATTCGTGGGAAGAAGTCATCTCCAAGGTATCTACTCGCCTTTCTAAATGAAAACTTAAAACCCTTTCAATAGGTGGTCGGCTTACTTTATTAAAGTCGGTTCTCTCTTCGATTCCGCTTTATTATATGTCCATCTTTAAGGTCCCTATGGGTGTGTTAAACAAATTAGAATCCATTCGTAGGAACTTCTTTAATGGAGTTGACGGTTCGGATAATAAAATAGCGTGGATTGGATGGGACAAGGTTTTAGCTTCTAAGAAAAACGGTGGTCTCAGGGTTTCTAGTTTTTATGTTTCTAATCATGCTCTTCTTTTTAAGTGGATTTGGCGCTTTCTCACTCAAGAATCTTCATGGTGGACGTGTTTCATTAAAGCAATACATGGTAGTCATGGGGCTTTAGATTCTTGCATTTTGACTTCCAAAAGATCGCCTTGGCTGGATATTATTCAGGATCTTCATTCTCTCAAGTCTAAAGGTATCGACCTTATGCAATCTATGAGAAAAAAAATTAGCAACGAAGAGAATACTTCATTTTGGGACGAATCATGGTTAGGCGACGAGGTATTAAAATCTATATATCATAGATTATTTGCTTTGGAGGCGTGCAAATCCATTAGCGTGGCTGCCAAATTGAGACATCCCTCTTTGTTTCACTCGTTTCGTAGGCTGCCAAGAGGAGGGGTGGAAGAGGAACAACTTAACCTGCTTAGTTCTTGTATCACTGATGTCACTCTCCCTAATATGTGTGATCGATGGTTTTGGTCTTTAGAAGCATCTGGCTTGTTTTCGGTTAAGTCTACTCGCAACCACATTGACGATAATCTTCTGCCTAAAGTCAATGTGCCTACTAGGTGGGTCAAGGTTATTCCTATCAAGGTGAATGTCCATGCTTGGAGGGTTTGCTTGGATAAAATCCCTACTAGACTAAACCTTTCGATTAGAGGAATTGACATACCAATGATTTTATGTCCTCTTTGCAACTTGGCTGTGGAATCTACGTCCCATATTTTCTTCTCATGTCCTTTAGCTCGTCAAGTTAGGAACAAAGTCATGCGTTGGTGGGAGCTCGAAGATACTTCTATCAACTGTTACGGTGAGTGGCTTAATTGGCTCGTCAACACCCGCTTGCCTAAACATTTGAAGATGTTCCTTGAAGGTATTTGCTACATCATGTGGTGGCTTATTTGGCGCTTTAGAAACCAACTTCTGTTTGGATCCAAGCAACCAAGGCGAGAGCTTTTATTTGACGACGTTGTGCATTTGTCTTACATGTGGTGTTCTAATCGTTGTAAGTTTAAAATCAATTGGGTTAGTTGGTTAAAAAATCCCAATTGTATTAATTTGTAATCTTTTTCTAGATTCTTACTAGTTTTAATAAATTCTGCCGTTCAAAAAACACAATATGAACAATTCGTCATTCCCGAAGACGAATATATAGATAATGCTTTTGCTAGATTTAATACTATTATTACTAGTCTAAAACCTATTGATAAAAGTTATTTTAACAAGAACTATGTTAGGAAGTTTCTTAGGGCTCTACATCCTAAATGGAGAGCAAAGGTCACGACGATCGAAGAGTCGAAAGACTTGACATCACTATCACTTGATGAACTCATCGAGAACTTAAAAGTTCACGAAGTAATCATCAAGAAAGATTCCAAAATAGTCAAAGGTAAAGGAGAAAGGAGATCTCTCACCTTAAAGGCTAAAAATGAATCTAGTGATGAAGAAAGTTTGACTTTCAGAAGTGAAGACGAAGAATACGCCATGGCGGTTAGAGACTTCAAGAGAAGAGGTAGGTTCGTAAGACAACCATAGAATGACAAAAAGACATTCTAAAGAAGGCCAGACGACAAGAACGGCAAAAGTGAAAGGAAGTGTTTTAGATGCAGATCCTAAATCATCTCATCGGAGAATGTCTGAAACCACCAAGAGACAAGAACCAAAGAGCTTTCATTGGAAGTTCATGGAGTGATAGTGGTGAGGAAGATGAAGAAAATAATAAAGACGAAACATGTCTCATGGCTCAAGCATCTAGTGAGGTACATTCTGAATCCTCTTATTTTAGTGATGAAAACTCGTCAATAGATGAGTTATGTAAAATGAGTCTAAAAATCATCACTAAAAACAAACATCCAAAAATCATTAGGACTAGATTAGAAAACGAATTTTTGAGTTAAACGAAAAGATTAAGAAACTTGAGAAAAACAAAGAGATTGACGTAGGATGTACAACGTGTCATAATCTTAAAATTCAAAACAAGAAACTCAAAGAGAAAGCTTCTAAGCTTACTCAATTTGAAAAGAGTACTCACTCACTTAATGAAATGTTAAGTTTTCAAAAACCCTCCGGCGATAAATCGGGTCTAGGTTTTAATTCATTTGAAGAATCAACAAGCGGGATTAAACACATAAAATTTGTAAAATCTCAAATGTTTGAAACAACAGGCGACGGTCCCCTAATTAAATAGGACAGTCCCTTGATTGTCTAGACGACTCCCAAATTAATTAACGGGCCGTCTGACTTTTAGTTGGAAAAATCTATTTCATTTTCAAAATCAATTTTGGGTCCTAGACCAAAACATATAATTATAAATAATGTTAAGGTTCCCGTTGCTAGTGATGATGAGGTTAAACATTTTTATAAACCATCTTTAAAACCCGAAGTTGGATTCACAAAACCAGAAGTTAGGTCAAAAACTCCACCTCCTAAGAGAACTAATATTTCTCATCCCCGGTCTAAAACACCGCAACCTAGGAGAAACCTTGGGAGACAAAATTACCTAAATATATATCCCGTAACTTGGAATAATCTCCAACAATAAAGTTACGTACCTTGGGGAACTTGTCCACCATTTCTACATCCTAACCAAATGCAACAAATGCAAAGGATGTTTAGTGCTACAAATTTGGACCCATAAGATATTGGGGATCAAATGTTTGAGTTGTTATGAAATTTAAATAGATATGCTTGGGAATTGACTTAGAGCCCGACGAGTGGATCAAAGATAATGGATGCACTAAGCACATGACGGGCAACCAAAAACTTTTCTCTACATACAAAACATATAATGGAGGTAACCTAATTTTTGGTAGTAGTATACGCGGTAACATCATTGGCAGAGGTACGATTTCTCATGACTCCCTTAATATTGCAAATGTTGAGCACGTAGATAACTTAGGATTTAATCTGCTAAGTGTTAGTCAAATATGTGATAATAAGTGCAAGGTAATATTTTCTGAGCACGACAGTAAAATAACTAAGGATGAAAAGGTCATAGGTAGAGGTATTAGGAAAAGCGGCTTATATGTGATGAAATTAGAAAATAAGCCGAAAGACAAAATTTGTCTTACAATGATTGACGAAAACTCTACTTTATGGCATAAATATTTTTTATTAATAAGGGGGGGGGGGGGGGGGGGGGGGGGGGGGGGGGGGGGGGGGGGGGGGGGTGGGGGGGGGGGGGGGGGGGGGGGGGGGGGGGGGGAAATAAAAGAATTCGGTCATTAAAGCAAATATGCGTTTAATATAATCGTTAGAGTTTAAGGAACTAGTTAGAAATTTACCTAAACTTAAGTTCGATCAACATTTATGTGATGCTTGTAAAATTAGAAAACAAGCTCACGCTAGTCACAAAGCTAAGAATATGGTCTCAACGACTAGATGCTTAGAACTTTTACATATGGATATATCCGATCCATCCGCCATACGGAGTTATGGAAGAAATTCTTACACCTTTGTAATAGTAGACGACTACTCTAGATTTACTTGGACAAGATTTCTTGAAAACAAAATCTAAGCTTTCGAGCAATTCGAGATTTTTAGTAAAAGGTCTAAAATCAATTAGGTTATTCAATAGTCTCCATTGGAACGGATCATGGTCGGGAATTCGATAATGAAGTACAATTCGGAGTTTATTGTGACTCTAATGGGATTACTCATAATTTCTCCGCTCTACGTACTCTACGAAATCCATTCCACAAAAATTTTGGTGCAACATGGTAGACACCTCAACTTATATACTCAATAAAATTTTGATTAGACCAATCTTAGGAAAAACTCCATACGAAATCTTGAGAGGTGGGAAACCTACTCTCGATTATTTCAAAGTATTTGGAAGCAAGTGCTTCGTACTAAATACAAAATATTACCTCACCAAGTTTGACCCAAAGTCTTACGAATGCGTTTTCCTAGGATACTCTGAAAACAGTAAAGCCTATATAATTCTCAACAAACACACGATGAAAGTCAAAGAGTTCTTAAATGTGACATTCGATGAGAGCCCTCCCCCGCCTAAAACATCACCCTTGGAGGATGATGATTTAGTCGAAGAATAAGCTATTTGAGATTAGTAAAAATATACCCTTAGGAAATGATGTCGAAAACAAAACTTTGGAAATTGACGAATTCGTCAATATTAAGGTGTTAATACAAATATTCGCGCAAAAACGATATTTATATTTAATGATCTTCATGTTTTGATAATAACAAATATAATGTCATACTACGTAAAAGTTTACGTAAACAAGTTATTTAGTCGAAAGTTTACTTGACGACGACAAATCACTTAAGGTATGAATATGGCATTATTAAACATAGTTAAGTTGATACAAATGAAGACGTCAGACAACGAAATAGCGAATATTGCATAACCTTACTATTCAAATGATTTAAGTTAACACATGATTAATTATAAGCTAGTTATACTAATCATGTAAGACAAAATAAGATTAACCATAAGTGGAAACAATCTTTCTAAATCTTTCCAAATCTTCCCAAATCTAGAAAATCTTTCCTTATTGGTGATAAGAAATATTTTGTTCTAGAAGAATATATTAAACTAGTGTTAATAAGTACAAAACAATATTTTGTATATATTTGGGGTTAATCATGAAATGAAAAATGTTGTCCCAGCTCCTCGGACGGATCCACCATAACAAGGCACGGATCCAGCTGATGGTGGATCCGTGGGTCGCACCATCCAGCTGTTTGGGACAACATTTGAATTTCAAAGTCTTGACTATAAATAACAACATTAAGCTTTCATATTAGATAACTCTTGACAAATATTTTTCAAATACATCTTTTATCTTTTATATTCTTTGATCATTATACTTGTTACATAATCCATTACAAGTGATCAACTTATTCCACTCTTTAGTGAAGAACACTCAAGAAGACGTTGATGACATCAAATAACGTCTATTTTATAGCATCATTTATCCCATGTTATTAACCCATTTTGTATAGTTATTGCAAAGAATTATTACTTAATCATTTATATTTTGAATTGCAGTAATTATGGAGTAATTGGTGAAAGTTAGCAAAAGGCGCGCATTCTGGAGCTTAAATGAAGATATTTTAAAGATTACTATTCTGAAGACCAATACGCCGTATCCATCAAGAAAGATACGGCGTATCCGTGCCTGCACTCACCAAAGACCACAGAAGGATAAAGATCAATACGCCGTATCCAGAAAAACTCAATACGCCATATTCAAGATATAGTATTTAAATATTCTGGAAGATATCAAACGTGGTCCCTACTCTAAGAAATTCCCAATACGCCGTATCCAACCGACTTCCAGACCTTATAAATAGAAAACTCAAAAACGAGTTTTCAGTGTGCTAAATCATATTCTCGATACCTAAACCATAAAAGTCGATTTTCAGAGGTAGTGAAATAAGTGTCAAGTCTTATTCACGGAAGAAGGTAGTGAAATAATTAAAGATGGTAAAATCATAGGAAACGGGATTAGTAAAAATGGTTTATACGTAATGAAATTAAGAAATAAGTCTCAAGACAAATTATGTCTCGCCACGGTAGTGGATAATTCTACCTTATGGCATAGAAGACTTGGTCACGCAAATATGCATTTAATTCAATCGTTGTCATCTAAAGAATTAGTTAGAAACTTACCTAAGCTAAAAATGTTAAACATTTTTATGATGCTTGCAAAATTGGGAAACAAGCTCATGCAAGTCATAACGATAAAAATATAGTTTCCACTAAAAGATGTTAGAATTATTACATATGGACTTATTTGGTCCATCAGCAATTAAAAGCTATGGAGGTAATCTATACACCTTAGTTGTAGTAGATGATTATTCTAGGTATACATGGACTAGATTTCTAAAGACTAAAAATAAAGCTTTTGAGAAATTTGAAATATTAAGTAGGAAAATTCAAAACCAACTAGGTAGTTCTATAATAGCTATTAGAACGTATCATGGTCGGGAATTTGATAATGAAGTACAATTCGGAGTTTATTGTGATGCACAAGGCATTACTCATAACTTCTCGGCTCCACGTACTCCACAATCAAATGGGGTAGTAGAAAGAAGGAATAGGACCTTACAAGAGATGTCTAGGACTATGATTAACGAACAAACCATTCCACAAAAGTTTTGGTGTAATGCCGTTGATACGTCAACTTACATACTAAATAGAATATTAATTCGACCAATACTAGGAAAACCCCCTTATGAAATATTTACAGGTAGGAAACCCTCTTTAGAATATTTTAAAGTATTTGGAAGCAAGTGCTTAATCTTGAATACTAAAGACTATCTAACCAAGTTTGACCCAAAATCATACGAAGGTGTTTTTCTAGGATATTCTCAAAATAGTAAAGCTTATATAGTATTAAATAAACACACAATGAAAGTCAAAGAATCACTCAACGTGACATTCGATGAAAGTCCTCCTCCTACCAAATTATCACCATTGGTTGATGATGATGTTGGTGAAGAAGAAGCCATTAAAAGGAATACCAAAGTAGTAAATAATAATAATGAAGAAGATGAGTCGATAGAAGTTGACGAAATCGTAAACATTAAGGAGTCCAAGAATCATCCACTAGATCAAGTCATAGGAAATCTTAATCAAAGAACCTTAAGGTCTCAAGCCCAAAATCATAGTAATTTCTTTTGTTTTATATCTACAATAGAACCCAAAGATGTCAAAGAGGCATTAAAAGATGAAAGTTGGGTTGTAGCTATGCAAGAAGAACTAAATCAATTTGTAGCTAATGATGTTTGGGAATTAGTCCCTTTACCCATAAGTCAATCGGTCATAGGAACGAAATGGGTCTTTAGAAATAAATTAGATGAAAATGGTATAGTATCTAGAAATAAGGCTAGATTAGTAGCACAAGGATATAATCAACAAGAAGGTATAGATTATGATGAAACATATGCTCCGGTAGCTAGATTAGAGTCTATTAGAATACTTCTTGCTATTGCTTGTGCAAATGATTTTAAATTATATCAAATGGATGTAAAAAGTGCTTTTCTAAACGGTTTTAAAAACGAAGAGGTTTATGTTGCTCAACCTCTGGGGTTCATTGATTTTCAAAAACTAAACTATGTTTATAAACTTAAGAAAGCTTTGTATGGTCTTAAGCAAGCTCCTAAAGCTTGGTATGATAGACTAAAAGCATTTGTGATAAAACACGAGTATTCAATGGGAATGGTTGATAACACACTCTTTACTAAGAAATCAAAGTCACATATTATCATTGTTCAAATATATGTCGACGACATTATATTTGGTTCTACGAGTCAAAACTTGTGTGATGATTTTGCAAAAATCATGCACGACGAGTTTGAGATGAGTATGATGGGGGAGTTTAACTTCTTCTTGGGTCTTCAAATCAAACAAATGGAAGACATAATATTCTTCAATCAATCCAAGTACATCAAGGAGATGTTAAAGAAGTTCGGGTTGGAAGATTCCAAACCAACCAAGACGCCAATGTCAATGGAGATCAGGCTCACTAAGGACAATGAAGCCGACTCCGTAGATAGCTCTAAATATTAAGGTATGATTGGTAGTTTACTTTATTTAACTGCAAGTAGGCCTGATATTATGTTTAGTGTTTGCTTATGTGCTCAATTCTAAGAAAATCTCTGAGACAAACCCATTAGAAGCCTTAAGCGTATATAAGGTATATTAGAGGAACTAGTACTTAGGATTAGGGGTATCCGAAAGGAACAGAATAGAAATTGTAGTTTATGTCGACTTCGACCACGCGGGCGATCACGTTGATCGCAAAAGCACTAGTGGCGTTTGTACGTTCATGGGATGTTGTTTAACATTTTGGTTCGCTAAGAAACAAACGACCCTTGCTATCTCTACGACTGAAGCCGGATACGTCTCCGCCGGAAAGGCATGTCAACAAGCATTATGGATGAAACAAGCTGTCATCGACTACGGCATACTCCTCGACGACGTTCCAATTATGTGCGATAATAAAGGCGCTATTGACTTAAGTAAAAACTCCGTACAACACTCTAGAACTAAACATATAGAAATCCGTCACCACTTTCTATGCGATAATATTGATTGGGAGTAAATTCAACCCTTTTTATATAAATATAAATATAAATAAATATAAATATATAACAAGGATCAAAATCTACAAAATCAATGAAACCGAGAGTAGTATAGTGTTTTTAAGCCTTTTATGCGAAAATCTTGATCTAAAACTTTTTGTTGTTTAAAACATTAAAGTTTGTTTTTTTATGATAAATATTGCCAAATAATACTTAGTTGTGCAAAAGAAATCAAGAAAAAACGTCAAAAAGTGTGTTTTTTAGTGATTTGAAAAGTTGGTTTTCCGGATTTTATGAATGCACCAAAATTGCCACATGGTTCATGAATTGCCCATTTTGTGGAGTTAGCCAAATGCCATTGTTCATTAGCCACATTTCCATTGTTCATTAGCAGAAAATTTCCAAGTAGAGTGCACCTAAATTGCCATTTCTTTGTGAACCAAAATTGCCAGTTATTTGTGAACCGAAATTGCCATTTCTTTGTGAACCGAAATTTCCATTTTTGTTAGCCGATTTTGACATCTCCTTGGTGAACCGATTTTGCCACATTTTGTGTTGATCGTTTTTACCAATTTTAAGTTAGCCGATTTTGTCACTTGTGTGTTAGCCGATTTAGCCACTCCAACCGATTTTGACATTTAAAAAAAGGGTTTTTTGGCGGAAAAACATGAGTAAAATTTATTTTTTTAGTAAACTTTATAGCTTATTTTTACGTCAAATTCAAATTTTTAGGAGGAAATTCAAATTTTTACGGTTAAAATTTGACAATAAAATTTTGATTTTCAAATTTTTTTCCTACATTTGGTTCTTAAGAGAATTTCAAATTTTAGCGAAATAAATTTTGAAATTAGTTTTTGGAGGGAAAATTGCGGGTTAACTGTTCGAACCACACAACACTTCACTATCAAGTTCAAATTCAGAAGAGATGGAATTGCAACAGATACAACTGGATGAAAGGGAACTACATCAAAAATGCTTGGAATGGTTTAAAAAGCTCAAGATACATCTTGGAAATCTCCATAGTTCTTCCGTTATCACTAACCCAAGACTATTTAAAATTGCATGTTGTATATTATTTGTAAAGAGCATCTGACTTTCAGAGAAAAGATGTACCACAATTTGAATCAATTACAATGACAACTTGAAAGAAACAATTTTCATGGGCATGATTGTAAGACTTGTCTTGTTGTACTCATAAGACAGTTCAAGGAATTCCTTGATTCGAAAGAGGTAAATGCTTCAAATGTTCCAGATAAATGCTGGTAAAAAAACTTTAGTGACGGTGCGCAATTTGAACCTAAAGCTTACAGACGTAGTTTACTCTGGTATCTGGAAGAACTTGACAAGCTTATTGATGAAAGAGTTAAATCGGTGCATTACAGATGAAAGAGAAAGAAGTTCAAGCAATAAAGGAGATTGAACGACGGCTACAAGAAAGTGAGATGCAGAAACAAGAGAGTTTGGTCTATAAGGGTACACCATTGAAAGATTGTTTTTGGAAGCTTGTTTGATCACTGAAGGTGCAACATTGGAAGCTTGTTTGGTTAATAAAGGTATAGCAGTGAATGATAATATGGGTGTCATGGAAAGCAGTGGGATAAAGTCAGAAAACAGCAGTTCAGAGACTTCATTTAGCAGATCAGTGGATGAAAACAGAAGTTTTGACATAGAAAGTAGCAGTTCAGAAGGGAATCATGCAGATGTTGATATTGGATCTTCAAATGACAGTGATTCAGTACTTAGGGTATATCATGATTTATTTAAAAATACGTTTGCTCATGGGATACAAAATCATAAACAACTCAAATCTATTCCTGACACATATGTGGTGAATGAGAATAATAGAAATATTATTTCTGATATACCAAATATGGACCCGGACAGAAATAAGGAAGAACATAATTATGTAGATTATGAGTAACAACATGCTTTCTTTGCTTCCCTTATCAATAACCTTAAATGTGATGTTGAAAAATGTAATGAGGTTAATCGTGAAGCTCAACAAGCGAATGCCTTATTGTCAAACGAGCTTGAGAGATATAAGGAAGAAGAAAAATATTTGCAAACGATAAAACAATTGAATCTGAATACTGCAAAAAGATTAATGCTTTTAAATGTTGAAATTTGACACCTTAAATCTCAAGCTTGTGAAAAAAATAAGACATTCGCCAAAGAAAATGGAAAGTTTGATAAGTATGTCCAACCGCTTTTAAATAAGAAAAATGAAATTGAAAAGAAAAATCAAGAATTTTTGAAACAAATAAACGATCTTGATATAGGACATTGAAAGCGAGAAAACTGATTCAGACTCTTCGAATGTTGCTTCCAAAACAAGACAATGTTAATACGGGAAAACATGGGCTTGGCTTTGAGAACCAAAATCATTATGTTAACCCAAGTTTATTAAACAAAGCCAAGGAGTTAACACCATGTTTGTATAACATTAATGAAATGGGAAAAGATAAGCTTTCTGATCATAAGATCATTTCTGAAGAGGAATTAAAATGTGAAGCTGAAAAACGCTTGAAAGTAAAACAAAGAAAATCCCCAGTCACGTATCATGGCTTTGTATATGCTGAGACTCAATTTGAAGAGCCACCAAAAGTTCCTTTAAAAAAATAAATGTTAATTTGAAAGAACTTTTGGAACAAGTTCAACTGAGAAATTATGATCCAAAACTTTAGAATAGTCTTCTAATGAAATACTTTTGTTATTTCAAGCAAGCAATGCTCAAGTTTGAAAAACAAAAGTTTCCAAAAATAGAACTTAATCGAGGAGATTTGTTTAGAATGAGCTTTGAACAGAGTATCAATTAGAGAGTCAGAAATAAATTGTTAGAAGAGTTTGAACCTTTAGTTAAAAATGTCAATCTTCAACTAAACTGCTTTGAAAAGAGTCTTTTCAAAGAAATTAAAGTTGATTTAAAGTATGTCATGTCTCTTGAAGACAAGTTTGATGAAACGTGTTTAATTTTAGACATTCAGCAAGAATTTTTCAAAACTCAGTTTGAGTCAGTCAAATCAGAGTCATATAGCCATGTGTATAAGAATGAGATGTTTGAACAAAATTCTGCCTTGGAAAATGAAAATCGTTGTCTCAAAATGACCATTAGCCATATTTAAAATGATTTTTCAAAGATGGAGGCACAAAGTATTGCTTTTGAAGTTGCACTTCAACGTAAGATTCAAGAAAACAATTCTTTGAAAATAATACAAACAAATTATGAGAATTTTGTGGCGTCATTACAAATCGAGATGCACATTTGAAATAGACTTGTAAAGATTTGTTTGAGTCAATTCAAAATTCAAGGGATGAAACTAATTAATGTGATGATGTCAAACTTAAGTTCGATTTTGATGAAATTAAAACTCAAAACATTGAGTTGGAACATAAAGTGGCCTCATTAATTAAAAAGAATGAACATTTGAAGTTGGTTTACCAATTTTTTTGATTCAATAAAAAAGTCACGAGTTCAGACGCAAAGTTTAAACTTTTCTCAAAACGAAGTAGAAAATTTAAAGTCCCAGTTATCAAAATTTGCGAATAAAAAATTTGATAATGTTTTACAAAAGATTGAATCCATAAAAAAGAAAAAGTTTGAATCTCGAAACTCAAATGATTTACTTCAAAAATCTTTGTATGATTCTGATCCCTCTAATGTTGAATTAGAGTCGGAGGAGAAAAAGATTCTTTTCGGAAATGATACATCAAGTCTTGAAAAAAAGATTAAGGAGCTCAAAATAACATTAGCTCAACAAACAAAAGATTTTGAGGATGCCAAAGTTGATTTTTCAAAGAAAACAAACAAGTTGAAACTTACTTTGAAAAACTTTAAAAGAAAAAAGTTGTCCTTGAACGTCAATTGGATCGTAAGATTCAAGATTCTAACACCGAAAAAGATCAGTTTTTGTAACAAATTGCTTCTCTCGAATCAAGTGGCATCCACTAGATTTATTTCAAATCAAAAGGAATATAGCGAGTTGAGAACATCATATAATGCCCTAAAAGCAAAGTTTGATGCTTTAAACCGGGACAAAGGGAAATCTCCAATTTCAAACTTTTCAACACCAAAAGTAAGTGTTTCAAAGAAGATTTACATGGGTGAATCCTCAGACTCATTTCTAAAAACGGTCTTTTAGTTTACAACATACTCTTTTTAAAAGATAGGAAATTCTATAAGAAACCTCAAGTTTTTGAAACACCGACTTCTCAAAAGGCCTTTAAATCAGTTGATTCAAGTATGAAAAAACATGTTTTTCAAACTCCAAAATCTCGTTCTACACCAATAAGGCAAGTTTGGAGACAAAAGCAAAGTCATTCAAAACCTTTCAAATACTCAAAATCAGAAATGCTTTCGTTGCAAAACAAGAATGACTCTACTTTGATTATTCCAAACAGTGGAAGATTTACATTCGTTTCAAAAATGAATTATCAAAATGAAAGACATAAATTTAACAACAACTGGAAATCTTCTTCTTCATCAAGATTTAAAACTCTACAAGAAAATCGAAGTTTTCATAATCAATGGAAAAACAAAAGGAATTTTAAATCTCCGTTGATTCCACGAGAATTATTTTAAAATGAAACACCGATTTCTAGTCCATGTTGGAACTCAAATTATTTGCATCAAATTGACATAACATTCAGATGGTTTTTAACATTTTGTAAACCTGTTGGCACCATGCTTAAATGGGTTCCAAAGGTTTTTGTCTAATCTGATGTCCTATTGATTGTTGGCTATTTCAAGTCAACACGCGTGCTTCAAATAAAAGGAAAATATATGCTTTTTATGTATTTTATCCTTTTACACGAAAAGAGATATCTTTTCGGTCTTAAGCTACTTATTCAAAACATTCAAAGTTTTGTAGCTCAAGTCAATGGCTTATGTGCAAATCAGTATATAACCCGGACTTAAAAGAAAGGAAAGTTTATCTATAAAGGTAACTTATCCTAACAATGGGAAAAGCAATTTTCACGGTCATGATATTCAAAGTTTTTAAGCTCATGAAAATGGTTTGTCATTAAATAACAAATAACAACCCGTGCTTTCAAAGAAAAGAAAGAGTACGTATCAGTGCACTTATCTTAAGAAAAGAAGAGAAATCTTCTTGTTTTCAAGCATACTTTTCAAAAACTTTTCAAAAACTTTTCAAAAGTCTGCTCAAAACTTTGACTTCTATGTATTTCTGCTTAGGACTCGTTCTTTAAATAAAAGAAAGTGTGAACTCATGTACATTTATCCTCACAAAGAGAAGATAACAACTTCTTGGACTTGAGCTGACAATTAAACATCAATTCAAATACACTCAAAGTCTTTTAGCTCTAGAAAATGGTTTCTAAATTATTGAACACAATTTTTCAAGAGTTCATCAAAAATATTTTTCAAAATCTTTTAAAATTGTGTGTTCAACACCTCCGTCCTCACTAAATCCTTTGACTGATATCTATTTTCAAGGGGGAGCTTTTAAAACCAAATACTTATAATGTTGTTGGATACATCTCATAAAAGTCAAAATTTTATGTATCCAAAACATTTAGTATTGAGGTTAAATTTTTTCTAAGAATTTTTTCTATAAATTCAAAATCTTTCTAAAAATTTTGAACACGATACTATTTTGTCCTCATTATTGAGGGGAGCGAAGGGAAAAAATTGTTCCAATATTAATAAATTCAATAAACCATTTTCTCTTTATGCCTTTCAATTTTCTCAAATAGCCACTTTTATCCATTGATATCAAAAGACATTATATGGTATGCTATTTTTAGGAGGGGAGGGGGGGGAATGGGATTATAATGTGATTGGCTTTGACTAAAGTGTGTATCCTCTTTCCTCCATGTGTGAAATAATTTTGAATATCGATGCACATGTGTAGGGGGAGCATTTCTTGAAAGATGAAACTCTCAAAGTGTAAAAAGTTTTGATTAATCTATCAAACACTTTGATTGATTTTCAATTGGTTTTAAGGTTTTGATCTATATACCTAACAACCCACTAATTCATGAAGGCAATGAATTCATAAGGTGGTAGGGTTAGGTATACGTCCATTGATCCAACCAGAACTGGAGGGATCCACCCAAGGACATTCCAATAGATAGAAGTAGAAGTCCTTAGGAAAGATGGAGTTGAATGATAATAAGGGAAAAAATGTTGACTAAGGCATGAGTTAGCACTGGAACAATCACAACAAGGTGCTAGTAATAACGTCTTGGTAAACATTGAAGGTGTTGAAAAATGAAAAAAAAATGTAAGGATAAAGGGTCTAAAGAAAGAAGCCCTCCATATAACTTAAGTATAACAACCCAATAATTTTCATCAAATGCAAAACCTATTTTACTATGATCACAACTATACGGGGAAATTTTTCGCTTTATTACATTACTTGTATTGTCAATATCTCAGTATGTCATGTAACTTGCATAACTAAAGTAGACGAGCTCACGCAACCTATATATGGAAATCCTATCTTCATATATGTCAAGAAAATATCATAACGTGTCAAGTCAATATCATTCATAATTATTATGACAAGTGTACATTATTCCTTATTTACTGTACTATTCGAAACGGTTCTATCAAACGGCTTTAAACCGTTATCGTATACCTCTAAACCCTAATTCTATGAAGGATTAATATCTAAAGTGAATATACAAGATACTAAAGCATATGTACAAGTAATATAACATCTCATATGAAATATAAAATCTCTTTAAATCAAAGTACAAGTCTTTAAAAGCTCAATATACAAGTCATTAAATATGATCTCTAAAATAGCCGTTCTACCTCCATTTTCATTCTCATCTCTTCACTGCCACTTAAGAAAGCTAATATACTCATTTTAAAATATATGAACCCTAATTATTCCATACATAAGCTTTCATACATCTTTTTGCACTCAAAACCCTAATTCAAAACCCTAAACCTTAAAACCGAGCTAGTTTTTAAACCATGACCCATTTTTTGGTTTTTATCCATCATAACCCCAAACCAACACTTAAATAAGTTGAAATAACTTATTTTACAATCATATCAATCCTATTCAATCATTATTCATCATTACTTCATCATTTTACTTCACTTGTACCTAAAACATATTCTAGAAACCCTAATTGCACCCTAAATGATCATTTGACCCGTTTACTCGTTTTAAACCATTCTAATCCCAAATAACCAACCAAGGGCCATTATAAACTCATAAAATAAGTTTACAAATCATTATCTATCATTAACTTGGCAATGTGCAAGAAATCAAAGCCTAGAAAACCTTAACGAATCCAGAAAACCCTAATTATGCCCTAATTGTAACTTTGACCCGTTTTCTCAATTTCAACCCATTATAACTTAAACCAACGACCAAAATTCATTGATAATACTTTATATAAGCCCTAGGATTTGTATTCCATCATTCCTAATCAAGAGTATGCAAAATATAAGCCAAGAAAGTCAAGAAAACCCTAAACGAGCCCTATTTGAACCCGTGACCTCGTTTCTTCAATTCTACTCCGTTTTAACCCAAACCAATTGCTAATCCTTGCTAATTACTTTAATACCAGACCTTAACAACCTATTTCATCTATCCTTATCATTTATTAAACAATGTACCTTGGAAAGACTCTTAAAAACCATGCCGAGCCCAAATCTGACCCGCACCCTTTGTAACTTCATTTTGACCCATTTAAAACTCTACCATGTGCAAATAACCACCAAGGATTTCTTCTAGATGTCCCTAAGCAGCTTACCAAGCAGCTTGGACCTTCTCTTGGTCTCAAATGAAGCCACATCTCCTCTCTTCCTACCACAACAGCCGCGGCCACCACTACACCCAAAACCACCTTCATAAGCTTCCACCTTGCACCATAGCCTTCCTTACTCAGCCCCTAGACTCTACACATCACCTCCCATGTGTCCTAACCTGGTTACCAAAGTTTCTTGGCCTCTAATGGTTGCTAACACTATAAATAGGACCCTAAACCTTTCATTTCAAAGCATCCCCTATTCCTCCTCTATAAACCTTCATGGTAGCAACTCTGTGCTAATATGAATTCTACTAGATCTTAAGAAGTATCAAACGTATCGAAATTAAGCAAAAGAAACCAACGAAACGAAGCCAGGAGTCGCTTACTCTCGCCTACGAAGCCGAAAGTCCTGATTCTGAAACGTTTCCCCATTTTTGCTCCTTGAAGCTCAAACCATGGTTTTGACTGTTTCTAATTATGACTTCCTACACCCTTATAATGTTTCATATCGATCCTAAATATACCTCTTGTTTAAAGTTTCATAACTCACATTCATCGCTCCTTTTCCATTTTTGTGATCCAAAACGTACACCCGAAACCCTAATTTCATGTTTTTACTTAAACTATGGGTTTAAACTTGTAAAATATTGTTATATCTATCCTAATAAGCTTATATAATGTTAAAATAAGTGCTTTGAGAAGTCATGAAAGAATTTAATCTTAAAACCCGGGCGTTTTCATTTTAAAACCCTAATTTACCCGTTTAGCTTTCTGTTTAACGAATCGTTAAATTAAACTTGTGTTATGTTAAAACTATATTTTAGTTTATTATAACTTATAAAATGTTATTGAGTGTGAAAAATAAGCTTGCATGGCAATTTGACATATTTGTACATCTATATTCATGACAAGGGGTATATATCGTAAATTTTAGAAACTTATAACTAAAAGGACTAAAAGTGTCATTTTATCAAAGTTATAACTATAGGGGTCTATTATGTCACTTTTCAAAGTCCAAGGTTTACTTGGTATATCTTTCAAAGTTGAAGGACCAAAGTCGTAAAAATGCAAACTCCAAGACACAACCCCTCTTGCAATTTTCTAAACCCCTGGGTCTAAATTGTAAACTTTGAAAAAGTATAACAATCATGTTTAAACCTTACCCGACTAACTTTAATTAACGCTTCTCGTGCTTAACATTTCCAGATATTGAATAAAACACTTAAAACCAATCATCAAGAAGCTATATCATATCACAATACTAGGGAGCTTCATATTAAGAGGTTTCATCTTGGTATTACGTTTTGACTGAGTTGTTGGGTTTACGATTTAAAGTTCCTAGCTACTTCAAACGGTTTAACTGAAGACTTTTGCGAATAATGATGACTCCGCAAACGTTGATACAATAATTCCAACTCTTCAATCAAACTCATTAAACCTTAAAATTAAAGTTCTAAAGTACATTCTTCCTAAGACTTGACTATTCTACTCAGGTTGGTTGTGACTGGCTGCTTACTATCATGTTGCTATATCAACCTTCCCCTGTTAAGATTGTGATTAAGGTCGGTCTGCTTTCTTTTGAAAAATTATTTATTACCTCATACATATCAGGTGAGTTTCATAACTCAGCTTTCAAACTTTTTAATGTTTTCAAAAACCCGCGAGGGGGATACATGCTTATTACAAACTCTTTTATATACTCGTTTATCTTATAACAATGTGATTACTTTTCAAAGACTTAATGAGTTTATAACCCTCACAATTAACTTTATAATCTGTGATACTACAATAAAATCATGAATACAAGTGTTATGCTTAAACTAATATGGTATCCTGATAAATTATTGCCTAGGTACATAGAAATATCTATTTGGGTAGTATCTCCCAATATCTCTTTAATATCTCTTTAATATCTCTCTTTGGTAGTATCTCCCAATATTTCTTTAATGTCTCTTTGGGTAATATCTCCATATATTTCTTTAATGTCTCTTTGGGTAATATCACCCCAATATCTCTTTAATTCTCTTTGGGGGTAATATCTCCCAATATCTCTTTAATATCTCTTATGTGATTCATGAGTTTAGGGTAATAATACTGTTCTCCATGATAATACTGTTCTCCATGATAATAATGTTCTCCATGATAATTATCCCTGCAATACCAGTATTTACACTATAACTTGTATTCAACTATTACATTTCAAACCTATGAATTTCACTCAACCTTTGTGTTGACTTTTTAGCATGTTTATCTCAGGTAATTGAGCAAGTTGCGGTACGGAGTGGCATGGACTCGAAGGTGGCTGAACTGTTATCATTCAAACATGAAGTTTTAGATTTTGGGACCTACATTTTGTAAAAACTCTGATTATAATGAATGATAACTAAAATTTTCCAACAACGTCTCTTTTAAAGTTTTTTCTATGTTTTTTGAATGTTGTATCCATGAAGTTAATACCCCAGTTTAACTTCCGCTTGCTATATTGGTAAAATGGGCGGGTCTTACAGATTGGTATCCAGTGCCATGGTTATAGAGAATAAGGTCAAAACCTTAACTATAACCACATTTCATTTTTCAGCCATCAAAGTCCTCCGTGCCACTACATTCCAGAACAAGTAAGTAAAGATACATATCTATTATACTATTACATAAATAACTTATGTTATTTACGACGGGGTTGTTAACAGAACGATGTCTTCTCCCAACCGCTCTACTTCCGATATTGAGGATGCTTTTTCCTTATGAATATTCTTTAACCTATACTTCGTTTTCACGGATTTATTTCCCAGCTTCATCAGGAAGCTAATTCTTTTAAAACTCTTCGGTATTCGGAAAACTCTACAGATAATATGATCCTATTAGTATTATCACCTTTCTACAATAATCCTTGTTTAAAAGACGTACAAGCATTTTATGCTAAGAAATTACCTATTTTATCACCAGATCCTATTACTTCACCAGCTATTTTGACTCCATCTCCGATATTACCACCATCACTACTATTTGATCCTCGATATTTCTTTGTTCCTGAAGAACTATTACCACCTAAGAAGCAAATCCATTCCCCATCTTCTTCCTTAACTACGTTATCTAATTCATCTCAGAATCAAACATGTGATTTGGTATCATCATCCTTCTTGGTTTATACTTCTACCCCACCTCAAGTATTTGCAATAGGAAAATATTCAGATAAGAGGTATCTGAAACATCATGAGGAACAAATCGAAGATATTTTGAATTACTTAGATGAACTCTCTTTTCACCGCATCGAGAAAATAGAGGAAGGACGTATTGATAGAATGATCATACGAAGGAATAGTGATGAACTAAAGACCGAACTCAAGAAAATCCGTACTCAGATTATCAAACTTCAAAAGAAGCAGTTAGGGCAAAAGGATAAGATTGCCTTTGCTTACTACAGAATTTCCGATCTTGAACAGACACCAAACGGATCAGGAATATCTTTAGGATGTCATCTACCGGTTCGAAATCAACAAACTCTTAGACTAGTTATAGCTTTATCCTAGCCACGGGATGTGTGGTATAAATAAAAACGCTTGTCAAATCTTGACTATGTAGAGTAAAAAAGGCAAGTTATTTATAAAGGAAATCCCGTTTCATACCTTATTGTTTCCACCAGCAACTAATTAATGATGGCATTTCCTCAGCTCTGAAAGCACAAGCTACATCAATGGCAAGTGCTAGTAATCCCAATAGGAACACCGGACCTACTGGAACTCCTGTAGCAAAAACGGGA
>BQNB010005866.1:0-65310 GCA_026074375.1 Tanacetum coccineum | reverse complement strand
TCTGGGAAGAGTAAGATAAGTTTCCACAGGATACCTAAACCCGACTGTAGGATCAAGAAGGGAATTAAGAACAACATAGAGCCAATAGCCCCCACGATGACCGTCAATAAGTTAGTTCTAGAATGGGAAGAAAATATCAAGCTTCATCAAGAGAAGGAGATGAAGTTTAACCGATGGAGGAGAAAGATCTTCAATAACGAACGCCTCGCATTTCTTGAAAGAAGAGTATGAAGTGAAGGATGAAAGAGGAGTAACGTAAGGACGTGTAACTCAAAGTCAACTCTCAGATAAACAAAAGCACTTTTTGGGGGGCAACCCAATATTTATTTTACCGCATTTAGGAGTGTCTTGTGTTTTAACTCTTTATTGTTTATTCTTTTATGTTTGAATCATTTGTGATCATGCTTTGTTTTGTTCTTAACTTCGTCTTATTAACAAACAAAGATATTTTGCATCAAATAAGTGTAGGGGGAAATATCCGGTTTATAATAACCAATTCAAACATATAAAATAAATTGTTTAGATTAATTCGCATCAGTTTCGAGTCATATGATTGTAATGATTATCCTCGGGGTTTATGCAGTATTTACACAAAAAATAACTAATAGAATTGCGTGTAGGAAATTTTTCAAGAAAAACAAAAGTGAAATTTTCATAGAACGTGGAGACGGCGTCAACATTTATCCTGACGGTGTCGCGTCTCCAGGCTTATGAAAATTCGAAGTTTTTCTATTATTTTCAAAAAATGATTTGTACAATATCCAAAATTCGTATTTTTCTTATAAACCTGCAGAAACCTATGATTACATCATCACTCTCATCCTATCTTTACTGCTTTCATAGAGTCAACCCTAAAAGTTTCGTTGTATATATCATATCCCGCTGATTTTATGCCAGTTGTAGTTGTCTTTGTCTTTGATTTACAGGTTATATTTGATGAGAAGAAGCTTGAAAGTTCTTAGGAAGTTTCCAAATAACGATTCTTGGAGGACGATTTAACCAGTTATCGCATGTTTCTTCTCTATTATTGAGCAAACCAGGGGAGTACTAGTTTCTTTTACTTGTTTTCTTTTCTCTTTATTTGTTTTACGGGTACTTTTAAGAACATTGGGGATAATGTTCAACTTAAGTGTAGGGGGAAATAAGCCTTAGAAACTATTCTTTCAATTGCCATTTGCTTTGTCCTTAAAATGATGAGTGATATATCGAAACATAGCGTAGAAGGTAATTTTAACCAAAATTTTAAAAATTTTTTTGACACATACCGACGAAAACCAAGTATTAATAGCGTCTCATGGATAGGAATTTATATAACTACCACAAAAACCCTCAAAATTCCACCCCAAAAATGTGAGGTTCGCCTTTAGATCTTTAGAAATTCGGGTATCCATTTTTGATACCCAAGATAAAAATATATATGTGAGCCGGAAGTATGTACCCGGGATGTTTGTCAACGAGGTCTTAAATGGAAAATCGAATGACGATTGATGTTCTGATGTTAGATATGACAAAGGTTTATGATTGGTTTACTTTACTACAGTTAAATACGCCAAAACGGGATTAAATAAAACCTAATAAAAAACGAAAGCTAAATAATTGATCCCTAAAACAGGCACGAAAATACGAGGCTAAAAACCTAAATTTGGCAAAAATAACCCTAAAAAAATTTTTAAAGCTAAAATAGATTCTAAATGCACAAATAACGAAGTTTAAAAAAAACTAGACTAAAACGTGAGGTCGTGTTGACCCAAAACGTAGTCAAGACAAGAACGGGACAATTCCCGTTCTTAAGGAAAATGAATTTTTTGAAAAAATGGAACTACGATAACTTTAACATGTTTTCCTACATAAATATATGAAAAAGAAATTTAAAAAAAAAATTTATTTTTTTCTGATTTATATTTTATTTTTTATTGAATTTTAAGATTTTAAATGAAATTAAAAACTATAATAATATCCTAGAGCTAAAAATATTATCCTAAAATTTTTTTTTTTTTTTTTTTGTTATAAAATTCACTGTGGAGAAAAGTGCAGAAATTTAAACAAAAATAAAAGCCCCAAATTTTTTTATGGTTTTTTTAAGCTTAATTTTACTAATTACTATACTAAACCTAACTTAATAATTAAACTAAATCTACAAAGGACTAACAATGACCTCAACGACAGGGACTTATTTGTGACAAAAAGACAAAAATATGTTTTTTTCCTACCCTGAACCCCAATCCCGATTTTAGTCCAAGTCCCCAAAAAGGGCTGATTTTAAAAAGTCGTTTTTAGCCAAAACGCAAAACACGAAAGTTGTTCATGACATGTTTTTAAGCAACTTTAACAAAGACACCTTATAAAAATAAGCACTCAATAAGCCAAAAAATGGCTTATTCCCGGCTGATTGCAGAAAGTGGCATTTGTTTTGGTTACGTTGGTATTTTGGACACTACAAAAACTCGAAATAAGCTCAAAAATTCAAAGAGGGAGATGTTTTGGGAATGCTTATATGTTGCTCTAATTGACTTCCAAAAGCTTTTTCAACCAAACATAACTTACTTAACTTAACTCAATTTGCATCAAAAAAGTTGTAAACTCTAAAATTTTCCTTTAAATAAGCAAATTTAAAAATAAGCTAAAATCACAAATAAGCCAACTGTAAAGTGGGCATCTTGGAGATTAAGCTCACTATATGAGTCCTTATTAAGCCCATCTATTCACTTTTTTAAATTAAGCCCCCTGATGAATTAAGCACAATAAGCACAAAATGGGACTATATACTATTTTTTGGATTTTAATGAAAATAAGCACTTTTAGACCTAAAATAAGCTACTGAAATAAGCTCCACTAAAGACAGTAAACGAAAATGGGCTTAATCTACTCTAAAAAACTAATGAAATCTTGAATAAGCAGCAATAATAAGCTAATAAGCAATAATGAACCAACAGTACTAACATTATTAACTACCGGTACTAACTTGGAGTTAGTACCGCTAGCTTTGAGTTAGTACCGCTTGTTCCCTAAAAACAAAAAAAAAAAAAAAAAAAAAAGAGTGTGTGTGTGAAAAAAAAACTCTTAAGTTTTCAAAAGTCTTTTTATTCAAGCTTGATTTGATCTATTTTGGTAAAAAACAGATTATCAATGACAACATAACGGTACTTTATGAACAGTTTTCAAATCTGTGATAAGACTTAAATAGCTAAATTATCTAACACGTATTACTACACATGCTACACAGTACTACCTCAGGAAAGTTGCACAAATCATTTTTTTGATAAATCTTAGCAGGTTAAGTACTAAACAACCTTTATAAAGCATAAATTAAGCAAATTTAAAGTAACACAAATAAGCTGAGTATAAGCAGTTCTACAGTAAGTAAGAAAATCGAGAAAAAGAGACTTACAACACCTTGCTTTAAACACGGCTTCGCTTTAAGCATTTTTACAAGCTGATCTACAAGATAGTATGGTACCCATAAGCCCATCCTTTTGTTTGCTTATCATCAAAAAAAGTTAAGCATGTGGTATTTTTAGGTGAAATTTTTTTTTGATTTCTTCTTACTACTTAACCATTTTAAGTTACTTTAGTGAAACAGCTTATCAATAAGCTATATTGAAAGTTTTCTAATACCACAATTAAGCACTGGTTTATAACTGAGGAGAACTTGGAATTCAACAATTTGTGATTTTAAACATAAAAAAAACTCAATTGCTTCATTAATTCTTATAAACAATACAAAGCTGAAAAGTAATACAGATTGCAATAAGCTTTTAAAAGACTTAAAATGGACTTATATTTAAATTACAATTAAACTACAATAAGCTTAGAATTGCGTCTTTTTAGCTTACAAAAGGGTCCTATTTATACTAGTTTCTTCATCCTTGGTCTTCCAGGTTGTGTTTCTTTTGTGAAGAAAAAAAACCACAATGTGTTCTGTTCTGTAGAGGAGCATTCCTTAGACCAAATCCAGTCTTAAATCTTTTTCCAAGTCATCTCCATCATTGAAATTTGTTGATTATTGAAAAAGTTGAGGATTGCCAGCATGTAAAGTGGTTTAGGGGTTTAGTGGAGGTGAGGGGAATGTTTTATCCAGGGTTTTGATGAAGGTTCAGGGTAAAAGGTGGGAAAGAAACCCGTGAGTGAAAATGGGGCTTTGAGCTTTTGGAGGGAAAAGGTTTGTATCTGGGTTGGGGGTGAGAGGGTAAAACTTTGTAGACTTGGGCATATTTTGTTCCTTCAAACCAGGATATCTTTATTGCTAATTTCGTTCTTGTGGTGCGTGATAGTTAGCAGTTGACAGAACACAACCCTTCACATCATATGACTCTTTTGCAAAACTCAGTCCTTGTGATAAATTTCTAAGTATCGAGTACATTGGCAGATTAAGCCCCTTAGTTTGCATTTCAAATAATGTCAGGATTAGCCCCCTTCTTTTATCTATGCAAAATAACTTTGGGAATTGGCAAGTTTGGCCCCTCAAGTTATATTTCTTTTGATTTTGACTTCCTCTTGACTTTGACTTTGTCGGGGCTGACTTTGACTTTGACTGTTTGATTTTTTTGACTTGATTGACTTTTTGGCTTCGATTTGGCTTCGATTTGGCTTTGTCTTTTCACACGTTTCCATTCCGTGCCCAGTTTTGTCGTTTTTAGCTTTGTTTTTCGTCCTTTTCTGAATATCCGTTCCCTGCACAATACAAATGCAAAACAAACATATATTTGGCAGTTTTTGTCTGTTTTTGGTCATTTAAGTCCGTTTTTAATGGAAAAAGGGATGTGTAATTAAGCACATACCAAAATCCCCCATACTAAGGTATTGTCGTGTCCTCACGCAAAGTTATGAAGTAAACACTTACGAAAACTAAGAGTCTCGATCCCCCTCGACTAATAACCTCGAAAAGTTGATAACGTGTGTCGTCAAGGGGATAACTAAAGAATCAATAGCTTCGTCAAGTCATATTTTTTACCATATTTTATATGTAAATAACTCTCCCTAATTTTTGGATTTCTTTTCATCGACTAACTGTTTGACTTCATTTTAATTATATCAAACTTTGGGTTCATAAAATGAGATAGGCCATAGATTGATCTACGGTTGGTTTCCGAATGGATAAATTCATGTCCATGATTTTTCACTTAATCCAAGCTAAGCGTAAAACCAAAATCACCTGTTATAGTACCTGTAAGATTGCTAACACTACTTATAACTATGAAACTTGTCAACTTTTGCTTACCCCGATCTAATTAGTCAATTAAGTGATTGTGTTAATTTTTAAGTTAAATTTAGATCGACAATTATAGAAAGTAGCAAAGTTTATGTGCATAACGTGATTTCTAAGAAAATCTTGGGGAAAAGACTTAGATCATCACACCATACTGCATATTCTCGATAGATACAGCGAGTTCGACTAGGTTATCAGGTTGAGACCCACAAGGAGAATGGTTCAAATTTTATATAGCGGGTCGACTCCAACTCCTTTTAGGCCGAATTTCTAAGATTTACCGCTTAAATAAATCTATTACTTACTCAATAAGCACGGCAAACATCAATAAATTTATGATCTATTGGTGAGACATATTCCTGTTGCGAACCTTTCTTCTCGGAACGTCCCAACCGCTCATCAGCTAAGTGCCCAGGTTTTTGACACCCCACGGAGAATACTTAATCGAAATAATCTACCGATGGCAACCAACAACTTTTGAAGTCTTAAAGCAAGTTATTCTTAGTTCAAAATTATACTTGAGTTTAGAAAAAGAAATCTTAACCATTAAATTTTCATTTATTGCTATATACTATACTACCGTCATCATTTACATGACTACAACATCGGCCTCGCTCGTCAAGTTGTAGTGACTTAGTCTACGGACGGTTTCTTATTTGATAATACCTACAGATTTATTACTCTATTATGGGCTTTGTTTTGAAGACTGCAACATCTGTGTGAATTTTAGAGGGAGATGCAGTAAACCTTTATCAGCCCACAGTTTATATTATTATTATTATTATTATTATTATTATTTTTATTTTTTATTTTTTTTTTAAACATATTTTTCGTAATAGAGAAAAATTCGTTTAGGAAACTCAAGTATAAAGCTGAACTAAGATGAATATTTTCGTTTCCGAAAGAGCTTCTTTTTAGAAAATGTCGGTTTAAAGTTAAAGCAAAATTAAGCACGTTTATTAGTCAGGTTAAGAGCTTTGGGAGAAAAAGCGACAAGTTACCTTATAAGCTTTTAAGATTCCAAATAATCCTTGTGTTTAGCATCCCACTTTTTAAATAACTACTATCATTTTTCCTTTCTTCGCAAAATTTAAAATCCTTATAAAAAGGAATCCGCGAAAAGCTTAGCCTAATAAAATTTTTCGTTTATTAAATGGTTAGGGACAATGCTAGGGCTCAACACGCTCCGAATCGATCAAAAAATTTATTCTCATTCACCATTGGGTCAGGTCAAAATTGTGGCAAAACACTTATTTTATTTTTGAATTTTTGATTGAATTTTTTTTTTGGTTAATTTTGCGGAAAATTTGGTGGTAAAAAACTGGGATTACATTTGATGAAACAGACTGCACGCATAAAATCAAATCGAAGATCCCTCCTCATACTAGAAAATAAACTCGTCCTCAGATGTTTTTAAAAGGGGTACCTACGTAAATCTAAGGCCGTTTATTAAGTGTGCCAAAAGATAAAACGTTAGTCGATTAGATTTGGATATTGGATTCCCAAAATGAAGCTGAGGATGTGAAACTCTTGTGGATGAAGGGTGAAACTGCGAGCACGAGAGTCTTCACAATCTGGGAAATCCTGGACATACAACACAAAGCACACAAAAATGACTCATAACTGAAGTAATGGAAAATGCAAGCCTCCTCACACAAAAACACTTATTCATTACTACCACTACTGATAAGCATGGGGTGCCTCCCACGAAGCGCTTGTTTAAGGTCGCTACGCTTGACCCGATTCCCCGAATTCAATTGTCCTTGGGGAAGGTTTAGAGATCCGGGACAACCTCGGTTGGTATGTCCCCTCCAAAATAGTGTTTCAAACGATGACCATTCACTTTGAAAGTTTGGCCCAGTAGTTTTGGGATAAACTGACAGTGCCATATGGAAAAACTTGGTTTACAGTGAATGAGTCCACTCCAGGGGTCTTAAGCTTGCCCGAGGAAAATCTTTATCTAGAGTTAAAGAGGATGACATGATCACGACCTAGTTCTCTTAAGTTGAAAACGCGATTTTTGATTTTAGAGTCATGGATTCTCTTTGTTTTCTCTTTATAGATCAAAGAGTTTTCATAGGCATGATCACGAAGTTCATTAAGTTCGTTGAGTTGAACTTTTCTGTGATCACCCGCGGTTTTGATATCAAAGTTTGTATGCTCTTAAAGGGACCGTAAGCTTTAGTGCTCAACCAATCGGTAGATGACATGCTTTCCATTACAAGCTTGTACGGAGTGCACCCGGTGGGTGTTTTGTAAGCTGTACGGAAGGCCCAGAGAGCGTCATCTAGTTTGTCCGACCAAGAGGCACGTTTTTGCCTATGGTCCTTTCAAGAATTCTTTTCAAACACTAATTCATTTACATCACTTGCCCTACTTGGTTGTGGGTTGATTTGCGGATGGGAGAGCGTTGAGTGACTCCGTATGTAAGCATTGACCTTTTGAAACATTGGGTCATTGCAAAATGGGTTCGCGTATCATTATGATTGCTACGTAGGGGCACCAAATTGGAGAGAGAGTTTTAAGAAATTTGAAAACAACTCGGGCTTCATTGGTGGGGAGAGCTTTTGCTTACCCATTTTTGATAAGTAATCGCATGCCGGAGTTTATATTTTGTCCCTCTTGATGACAGGGAATGGCCCCGATAAAATCATGCCCCAAATGTCAAAGTTTTCGCAATCTTGGATTGAGTTTTGTGGCTTCTCATCTCGTTGCGGATTTTGCCTTGACTGGACAAATATGTACATCGGGTGGTACAAAAGTCGTGGGCATCCTTGTAAATCGTGGCCAATAAAATCCTGAATCCGAAAACCTTTTTTGCGGTGTAATTGGCACCGTGAGTGTCCCGTAGGTTCACTGTGGCAATTTAAGCTTTAAGAATGTCAAATGCTTATTGGCCCGAAACCAACGCCTAATTACTGGTCAGCATCATATCTTAAATAGAAAGGGGGTCGTCCCAGAAGTATGTTTGGCATCTTTGAAAAACTTTGTTTTTATGTTGGGACGGGGGGGGGGGGGGGGGACATTCCTGGACAATGATGTTCCCTGCATGTAGGTTGCAAATTCAGGCCAATCCAACGGTGTTAACTATCATCACGAAGAGCAATCCAGATCAAGAGTTTCGGTGGAAAAGTTTCGTGATTTCCTTGTCTCTACTCATTTTGGTGAGGGTTCTCAAGTCTGGAGATGATGATCTGGCGCAAATTTTTTTTCCGCTCCTTTTTTGTATCGTATTCAATCATCGAAATTCTTGGAGCTAGAAAAGGATCCACCACATTTAATCTTGCCTTAGCATCCGTTTTTAGCAAAGAGATTATTAATGCAGATGAATCGGTATACACTATGCTCTTGGACACAAAACGAGATATGATCGAATTTCTCACAAAGCGTATACTACTGGAAAGTAATTCTTTTTCGGTCGTAGTGTTAGTGTGCTTGGTTCGGTCATAGTGTTTGCTGGCATAGTGAATTGGGTTTTTTGGAAATGCTTTTGTTCTTTCGTTTGCACTAGGACCTGCCCCAATGCCAAATCGTCTTGCATCACAATGATCGTTCGAAGGGCAAAAGTCCCAGTCGAGGAAGCAATCAAAAATTGGAGCCTCGGTCAATTTTCTTTTAAGTGTATTAAAGGATTCGATACACTCTTCTGAGAAGAAAAATGGAGTCTCTCTTATCAAGCAAGGGGGTTCATTGGTGGGCATTTTCGAAAGTCATGTATGAACTGTTCGGTAAAAACCGGCACCCATGCTCAGGAAAACTACGGACACCTTTGGACAGTAGTCGGGTGAGGGAGCTTGGCTATGACTTCAACTTTAGCACGGTCGACCTGCAATTTCCTGATATAGATATTTTGTGTCCAAGAACAGATGCCTTTTTAACATAAAATGGATTTTTCTCCCGAATTTAGGGACCAATTGGTGTCTTCACACCGTTTTAACATTTTTTCCATATGGGATAGTATGTGAGAAAGAATACCCGAAGACGCGAGGTCATCCATGAACCTTCATTGTCTTTCGATATGTCACGGAAGATTGTCCATCATTACATCGTTTTGATGAACGGCCAGGGTGCATTGCATAGCCAAAGGCATGCGACGATAGAAAAATGTCCGTTTTTTAATGGGAAAGTGAATGTTGTCTTCTCTTGATCCTTCGGGTCAATAGGAATCTGAAAATAACCCGAGAAGCCATCGAGGAAACAATAGTATTGGTTTCCCGCGAGTCTTTCGAGCATTTGATCCATGAAGGGTAATGGGAAATGGTCTTTTGGGTGGCGTCATTTACTTTTTGTAGTCATTGCACACTCTCCACCCTGTGGACCAATCGATCGTTGGTATCAATTCATTTTCATCATTCTTGGACGTACGGTTTATGCCACCAATTCTTTGGTTACACAGTGTTTCGGGCATTACCCATGGACTGTCAGAGATCGGAATAACAGTAAATCCAGCAATCAAGAAGTTTTTCAACCTCTTTTTTGTGACGTCGTGGATCTTTTGGGTTACCCGTCTTTGGACTCTGAACTGTGTTCGTAGTCCTCTTCCTAAGGATTTTGTGAGTACAAACTATGGTATCTACACCTTTGATATCGGGAAGTGTTCCAAGCGCTGGCTCGACTTGTGGGACTTTTTAACCATTTGTTAAGAGCTGCCTTTCTCCTCATCCTTCAGTCTTTTGCCAATTAAGAACGGGCAATCTTGTCGTTGCCTTCAAACATGCGTATTCTACATGAGGTGGCAAGTCCTTGAGTTCAACCTCGGGAGGTCATCAATTGATGATTTAACGGTTTTGTTTCAACAACTTTGGAGTTCTTTCCGGATTCAGGGTGATAATCTTTATGATTCGGAACGAGGAGGTGATGGTTCACTCTATTGAGAGTGCTTCCAGAATAGAATGCACCCTCTGGATCATAGTAAGTAGCATTAATTTCCTGTGAAATTGGCTGTCATCGGATAGCTATTATAGCGATTGGGCTTCTTTCGAGCAGGAGAAAATACTTATCCCCAATAAGGAGTTAGTGTTGGTGAGGGATTTGAAACAATTGGTCGTTAGTCTAGAGAAGGATTATGTAAGCTAATGAATCATGAAAAAACCTAGAATTCTTTGCGAGTATTCTTCAATGCCAATGTTAATGGATCGTCGATTAGGTTTGCCTATCATATCGATCGTAATTGGCCGTGTATCTCGAAGTTTGGTCCAGATTGAAGGTGATGGCCTCTTTGCCAACACGAAGGGTTATTTCACCTTCGTAAACATCTATCAATGCACGACTGGTCTTTAAGAAGCTTCTCCCGGAGAAAGGAATTAAAATACTGGGGATCTGGTCAAATCTATGACCCAAAATCTTGCTGGAAACTGGATAAACTTTCCCACCAATTTAAAAGACGTTCTTTGACGATTACCGATCGGTTAGTTTATTGTAACGGTCCGCTAGCTCTAGCGTCATTGCAGTGGGGTTTAGTTCGGGAGAGATAGATCTTTTCAGACAGAATTATGCATGAGATTAATGCTCGCCGAGATCGGCCAAGGCGTTGCATGGTATTAATCCCAGAAAATTCACATGAATAAGAAATCGGCCAGGGTCTCCAAGTTTTTTCGATAACTTGTTTAGGATGACCACTGAGAAACTCTCGTTCAATGGAGTTCTAGCCATTTCACTCAACTTCTCTTTGTTTCCAATTAAAGTTTTTAGAAGTAGAGGGCAAATTTGGCATAAAGGGTCAAGGCATCTGTAAAGCTAATTTCGAAACTTAAATCTTCTCAAAGATTCGTGGAATTTCTCAATTTGATCGTTAGCTTTTTCACGGCGCCTTTCATCATTTCTTCTTGAAGGAAATGGAATTGATGTTCGTTGGTTAGGCATTGGAGCACTAACGGGATCAACAACGGGCTCGGAAGTTGGATTTTGAGATTGGACTTGAATTACCGGAGGTTGGACGTCTTCGGTGCTTCCGTTATTAGTAGGAAGCATCGTGTCCTTTGTAACCTCGGTATCACGATTCATCACTTTCGGAGGAGAAGATGAAGTAGAAGGAATCGCGGGTCCTTGATATGCATCACCCCTTTTGAATCTTCCTTCGGGGGTTGGTAATGGTGTTACACAGCGAGAGTTCCGAACATGATGTAGAGCGGAGGTATTCATTTTGATAAAGGTTACTGTAGAATACTTTCAGCTTGGTTTGAAGTAGCTAAGTTGTTCAATTGAGCTTGCAGGTTTTGCCCTTGGTTTTGAACATTCCTCATAACCGCATCATTAGCTTTTACATAGCTATCAAAATCGGTCTTAGACACACCTTGTGCTTGAGGAGCAGGAGCTTGGTAAACGGGAGCTTGATGAGCTTTGGTGGTTGATTAACACGGGGTTGGTTAAATTGGTTCCTTGACTGTAATTATTTCCTATTTTGGTTAAAATTGTTCCCCCGATTTTGATGAATTCGATCCCCGATTTTGGTGTTTTGATAGCTTGCAGAGGAGGAAAACGGGAGGTAGGAATTTGGTTTGCATCCAGTTGAAGTCAGGGGCACCGTATTTCCTTGATTAAAATTGGCAGCGGCGTCTTTGAGAAAGTAAGCTTGAATATTGTCATGATAAACATTACCATTCGGTGGCGGGACATCTTTGATATGAATTTTTTGAGCTCCACCGCAAGTCACACCAACTTTCCCTCAGATCGCTTTTCGACGCGGGGGGAGTATGGGTGAGCGGGAGCTTGGGATTGATTTTTTCTTATCTAGGAGCAATGCTTTTGACAATATCTTTGGTTCGGAGACATGGGAGAGATTCCGGAGGTGGATGTGTTCTACTCTCCTTTAGCTAATAACGGGTTTGCTTCGTAGAATTACGATCTTTAGATTTGCTCTCGATGATTTTTAAAACATTCTCGGGCCAATTTTATCCAAAAAGTTACTCACTTGCCGGCAAAATTCATTGGAATCTTGATCATTTGAGTTCAAGGCATTATAGACATGTTATCGAGTTGATGCATTCCGGAAAACCTATCGATGAGGGCATGCCCTAAGAAGATCATTTGGAATCGGTCCATGATTCTTAATTGATTCGTCAAATCTTTGTTGAAACCTCGTGATTTCATTTCTAAGATTTGTCGTTTTAGAAGGAGGAAAGAATTTATTGATGAATTTTGACACAAGATCATCCCATGTAAGAATCGATCGAGGGGGTTCTTTATCGAGCCAAATCCGGGCTGCTCCCTCGAGGGAAAATGGGAAAAGCATAAGCTTAACCGACGTACTCGGGACGTTCGGGAACTTCATCGTAGAAGTGATCTTGTTGAAATATCGAGTTGTGGAGCATTGTCGGGGGGTTCTTCTTTTATCATGTCCAAAAAAATTGCTTGTTTTGAACAAGTTAAGTAGACTTGCTTGACTCAAGTTTTCGGTTAATTTTGGGAACAACGATCGCATCCTCGTAACCCTCGGTGGGTGCTTCGAGCAATTGCGCCATAGTTCGATTATCGTCCATCGTAACTATGGGAGGATTGAAAGTTTCTTGATTGTTATTTGGTTTCTCAAGATTTGGTGATTCAACAGAAGTTTGTCGAACTTGTGGTTGTCGACGTCTACGGGCTTGAGAACGAGTGCGCATGCACAAAATAGAAATATAAAAAGAAAATTTACACTAATTTTTTTTGATGATTTATTCACAATTGATTTTAACGGACAATGAGATAAGACAACTTCAACCAATTAATCTACTTACTTCACGGTAGCTCTCAAAAAGATAAACGCACAGGTGAGCGGAGGAGTAGGAATAGCGCGAAGCTTATTTCTCCTTTCGGGTCGTAGTTCCTCGGAACAACCCTCCTTATACCCACTTTATAGTTTGTTTAATTTTTCAAGGTGAGCCGTACGTCGTAAGAGACACAAATGGCAAGTTTTTAAATCTTTTGTTCGAGTTGGGAACCAACAAGTTCACCGGAAGTTATTATGATAATACCTCAATTGAGAATATTATATTTTGGTATTTTTACCAATTTGTGAATTTTATTTCTTTTTTTATGGACAATGTTTTTATATTTTTGGTTTTTCTTTTGTTTTTATATGATAATTATACTAAAAGAAAATGAAAAATATTTTTGTACTTTTTATGTTTTTTATAAAAGAAAATATTCACAGATTCAAACAAAAATTGTCAAACGTAACGATAATCGTTTTTCACGCCTCTTCCGGCAACGGCGAGCCAAAATTGATTATCCATAATATATATATTTTAGTATATATATATCATATATATTATATATTATATATATATATATATATATTATATTATATATATATATATATTTATTCTATTGTGTAAGCAAACACTCTACCAAATCTTTGCACAAAGGAATGGTTAAAAGTTCCACCAATTAAAATTATATGTAGCCGAAGTATGATTCCCGGGGTCGTTTTGTCCCAACGAGGCTTAAATGGGAATATCAAATGAAGGATGATGATGATGTTTAAATATGATCAAAAGGTTTTGATTTGTTTTTATTTTCTACAAGTAAAATACGCCAAAACGATTAAATAAAATCTAAAAAACGGAAAAGCTAAAATAACTTGAATCTAATAGGGAACGAAAAAACGGGGCATAAAAACCTAAATTTTGCAAATTAAACCCTAAAACAAATTTAAAAGCTAATTAGATTCTAAATGACATAATAGCGATAGTTTATAAAAAACTAGACTCTAAAAACGTGTTGGTCGTTTCGTTTCATTGACCAAAAACGAGTCAAGACTTAAAGAACGTGGACAATCCGTCTTTAGAAAATGAATTTTTTAAAAAAATGAACCTACGAAACTTTTAACATTTTTCCTACAAAATATATGAAAAAAGAAAATTTAAAAAAAAGTTTATATTTTTCTGATTAATATTTTATTTTTTATGAATTTTTTAAGATTTAAATGATTAAAAACTATAAAAATAATCCTAGAGATAAAATATTACCTAAATTTTTATAAAAAATTTACACTAAGTGGAGAAAAAAGTGCGAAATTTAACAAAATTAAAAGCCCCAAAATTTTATATATGGTTAAAGCTTAATGAAAACTAATTAAAAACTTAAACCTAATATAATTAACTAAAATAATCAGGACTACAATGGACTATCGACAGGGACTATTTGTGACAAAAGACCAAATAATTTTTTTTCCTTACAATGAACACCAATTCCCGATTTTTGTCAAAAGTCCCAAAATGGGTGATTTTAAAATGTCGTTTTTAGCCAAAACGTAAAACACGAAAGTTGTTCATGACATGTGTTTAAGCAACTTTAACAAAGACACCTTATAAAAATAAGCACTCAATAAGCCAAAAAATGGCTTATTCCCGACTGATTGCAGAAAGTGGCATTTGTTTTGGTTTTTTGGTATTTTAGACTATACAAACTCGATATAGCTCAAATTCAAAGTAGGATAGAGGTTTTGGGAAAAGATTATATGTTGCTTAATCTGATCCAAAATGCTTTTTCAACCAAACATTAACTTTAACTTAAATTAACTCAATTATGCATCAAAAAGTAGTAAACTCCAAAATTTTCCTAAATAAGCCAAAATAAAAATTAAGCTAAAATCACCAATAAGCCAAACTGAAAAAAGTGGCTTTTCGGAGATAAGCTCACTAAATGCAGTCCTTATTAAGCCACTCTATTCACTTTTTTAAAATAGCCATGAAATATGCACAATAAGCACAAATGACTACTTACTATTTTTTGGATTTTTAATGAAAATAAGCATTTTAAACCTAAAATAAAAGTATGAAATAAGCTCCACTCTAAAGACTAGTAACGAAAAAATGGGCTTAATCTACTCTAAAAAAAAACTAATGAAATCTTGAATAAGCAGCAATAATAAGCTAATAAGCAATAATGAACCAACAGTACTAACAGTATTAACTACCGGTACTAACTTGGAGTTAGTACCGCTAGCTTTGAGTTAGTACCGCTTGTTCTAAAAAACTCTTAAAGTTTTCAAAAGTCATTTTATTCAAGCTGATTTGATCCTAATTTGTTAAAAACAGATTATCAAATGACAACATAAGGTACTTATGAACATATTTCAATCAGTGATAAAGCACTTTAAATAAGGCTAATTTAATCTAACAGTATTAACTACACATGCTACCAGTACTAACTAGGAAAGTTGCACAAATATTTTTGAACTGAAGACTTGGATTTTAAGCATTAAACATGACTAATAAGCATAAATAAGCAGTAAATAAGCAAATGCAAGTAAATAAGCTAAAATAAAGAAAAGAGGACTTACAAAGCCCTTTGCTCTAAACAAGGGCAAATAAGCTCTTTAAGAGCTTTGTCTACAAGCTCCAGCTTATCTAAGATAAGCTGGTAATGTCCATAAGCACATCATTTGTTTGCTTATCATCCAAAAAAGTAAGTTGTGGTATTTTTGGGTGAATTTTTTTGATTTCTTCTTAACTACTTAACTATTTTAAGTTACTTAGTGAAAACAGCTTATCATTAAGCTATATTGAAAGCTTTTAAAACACAATTAAGCACTGGTTAATAACTTGAGAACTTAGAATTCAACAATTGGATTTTAACATAAAAAAAACTCATTGCTTCATTAATTCTTAAAAACAATACAAAGCTGAAAGAACAGTTGTAATAAGCTTTTAAAAGACTAAAATGATTTAATTTAAATTACAATTAAACTACAAATAAGCTAGAATCCTCCTTTTCTTTTTGGCTTACAAAAGGGTCCTATTTATACTAGTTTCTTCATCCTTGGTCTTCCAGGTTGTGTTTCTTTTGTGAGACAAAAACCACAATGTGTTTGTTGTGTGAGAGCATTCTTAGACCAAATCCCAGCCCTTAATCTTTTTCCAAGTCATCTCCATCATTGAAATTTGTTGATTATTGAAAAAGTTAAGGATTGCCAGCATGTAAAGTGGTTTAGGGGTTTAGTGGAGGTGAGGGGAATGTTTTATCCAGGGTTTTGATGAAGGTTCAGGGTAAAAGGTGGGAAATTTGGAGGGAAAAGGGTTGTATCTGGGTTGGGGGTGAGAGTTTGGGTAAATGGCAAGATTGGTCCTCCATTTATATGATTCTCTTTGCAAAATTCATCCTTATGGTGATACAATTTTGGGGACTTGGCAAAAGTAGCCCCTCAACCATATAAGAATGTTTGCAAACTCAGTCCTTGTGTAATACAAGTATGGGGATTTGGCAGGTTAAGTCCCTCTACTTGTATTTTGAATTAATTGCAAATTCCACCCTTGTAGTCTTTTTCTTCTTGTAATACACTTAGGGATTTGGCATTTTTGGTCCCTCAAGTTATATTTCTTCTGATTTTGACTTCCTCTTGACTTTGACTTTGTCGAGGTTGACTTGACTTTGGACGGTTTGAACTTATTTTGTGACTATTGACTTTGATTGACTTTTTGGCTTCCGATTTGGCTTCGTCTTTTCACACTTTTCCATTCCGTGCCCAGTTTTGTCGTTTTTGGCTTTGTTTTTCGTCCTTTTGTGAATATCCGTTTCCTGCACAATACAAATGCAAAACAAACATATATTTGGCAATTTTTGTCTGTTTTTGGTCATTTAAGTCCGTTTTTAATGGAAAAAAGTATGTGTAATTAAGCACATACCAAAATCCCCCATACTAAGGTATTGCCGTGTCCTCACGCAATGTTATGAAGTAAACATTTACGAAAACTAAGAATCTCGATCCCCCTCGACTAATAACCTCGAAAAGTAGCTAAGTGTTCGTCAAGGGAAATAAAGAATCAATAGTTCCGACAAGTCCCGTTTTCACCATTTTTTATCTATACACTAACTATTCCTAATATTTTTGTGATTTTCCTTTTTCTTTACTTAACTACCATGTTTGACTTCCTTTATTTTATCAATACTGGGATCATAGAATGAGAAGCGTCCATAGAATAATCTATGGATGTCCTGACGGATAATTTCATCGTCCCCGATTTTTCACTAATCCCAAACTAAGCGTAAAAACGAAATCACCGTTAAGTACAAGTAAAGATGCTAACACTACTTATAACTATGACTTGTCAACTTTTCGCTCCCGACAATTATTCATTTAGAGTGATTGTGCTTAATTTTAAGTTAACTTTAGATCGACAATTTAGAAAGTAGCATAGTTTACGTGCATAACGATATTTCTGAAGAAATCTGGGGAAAAGACTAGATCACCCACCAACCACATATCTCGATAGATCCAAGCCCGAGTTCGACTTAGGTTATCAGGTTGAGACCCCACAGGAGAATGTTCGCATGTAAATAGCGGAGACACCACCCTTTTAGGCCGGATTTTTTAGATTTACATTAAATAACACAATACTATGGTAAGGCAAACGCAAACATAAAAATTTAATGATCTCATTGGTGAAGACTATTCCAATAGCGACCTTCTTCTCGGAACGTCCCAGCTTCTCAGCTAGAGTGCCTAGTTTTTTGACACCCCACGGAGATACTTAATCGAGAATAATCTACAGACGGCAACCAACACATTGAAGTCTTAAAGTCAAGTTTATAATATTGGTTCAAAATTATAACTTGAGTTTTAGAAAAGAAATCTTAACCATTAAATTTCATTTATTGCTATATACATACTACCGTCATCATTTACATGACTACAACATCGGCCACGCCTCCGACAAGATGTAGTGACTTAGTCTGACGACGGCTTTTATTTGATAACACCTACTGATTTATTATCTCACTATGGGCCTTGTTTTGAAGACTGCAACATCGGTTGTGAGCCGGCAAGATGCAGTAAACCTTTATCAGCCCACAATTTATTATTATTATTTTTTTATTTTTTATTTTTTATTTATTTTTTATTTATTTTTTCCGTAATAGAGAAAATTTCGTTTTAGAAACTCAAGTATAAAGCTGAACTAAGATGAATATTTTCGTTTCCGAAGAGCATCTATTTTAGAAACTGTCCGTTTTAAAGTTAAAGCAAAATTAAGCACGTTTATTAGTCCGGTTAAGAGCTTCGTAGGGAGAAAAAACGACAAGTTACACTATAAAGCTTTTAAGAATTCCAAATAATCCTTGTTTTAAGCATCCTACTTGCAATAACACTATCATTACATCGTGTCTTACGCAAATTTAAAATCCCCAATAAAAGATACGACGAAAGCTTAGCCAATAAACTTTCGTTTATTAAATGGTTAAGGGAACAGAAGCTAGGGCTCAAACACGCCCAATCCGAGTACAAAATTTATTCTCATTCTACCCAATAGGACAATCTCAAAACTGTGACGAAAAACACTTCTTTTATTTTTGAAAATTTTAATTTTATTTATTTCATTTTTATTGTGGTATTTTGCGAAAATTTTGTTGGTAAAAACGGGATTACGTGATAACAACGACTGCAGGCAAAATCAAATCGAAGATTCCCCCCCCCCCCCCCCATACAAACTAATATCGACCTCGATGAGTTTTAAAGAGGTGTACCGTACGTAAATCTAAGGCCGTTTATGAAGTGTGCCAAAAGATAAAACGTTAGTCGATTAGATTTGGATACTGGATTCCCAAAATGAAGCTGAGGATGTGAAACTCTTGAGAATGAAAGATAAAACTGAGAGCACAAGAGTCTTCACAATCCGGGAAATCCTGGATATACAACACAAAGCACACAAAACATGGACAAAACACGGGTAATGGAAGAGGTAAGCCTTCTCACACAAAAACACTTATTACTACTACTGATAAGCATGGGGTGCCTCCCACGAAGCGCTTGTTTAAGGTCGCTATGCTTGACCCGTCCCCGAATTTATTGGTCCATGGGGAACGTCTGGAGATCCGGGACTACCAATTGTGGTACGTCCCCTCCAAAGTAGTGCTTCAAACGATGACCATTCACTTTGAAATTTGGCCCGGAGTTTTGGGATAACTCGACAGTGCCATATGGAAAAACTTGGGTTACAAGTGAAGGTCCACTCCAGCGGGTCTAAGCTTCCTGAGAAAATCTTTTAATCTAGAGTTAAAAGTAGACTCGATCACCGACGTAGAAAACGCGATTTTGATCTTGGAGTTCATGGATTCTTCTTATGCTTTCCCTCCTTGTAAATCAAAGAAGTTCATAAAGCATAGACCACGAAGTTCATTAAGTTCGTTAAGCTGAACTTTTCTGTGATCACCCGCGGTTTTGATATCAAAGTTTGTATGCTTAAGGGCCCAGTAAGCTTTGTGCTCCAACTCAATCGGTAGATGACATGCCTTTCCATATACAAGCTTGTACGGAGTGCACCCGATGGGTGTTTTGTAAGCTGTACAGAAGGCCCAGAGAGCGTCATCCAGTTTATCCGACCAAGAGGCACGATTTTCACCCACGGTCCTTTCAAGAATCCTTTTCAAACCATGATTAGATACCTCAACTTGTCCACTTGTTTGTGGATGATACGCGGTGGAGAGACGACGAGTGACTCCGTATTTAAGCATGGCCCATTGCAAATTGGTCATCGAGGGTGCAAAATGGGTCCGCATCACTTATGATTGCACGAGGGGCACCAAATCTGGAGAAGAGAGTTTTAAGAAATTTGCAAATAACTCGGGCATCATTAGTGGGGAGCGCTTTCGCTTCAACCCATGTGATAAGTAATTCCCGAAAAAAAAAAGAAAAAAAACAAACTGCCACGAGTATATACTTGTTCCCATCTTTAAGACGTGAACACCCAATAAACTCCAATGCCCCAAATGTCAAAGATTTCACAAACTTGGATAGAGTTTTGTGGCATCTCTCACGATGCGAAATTTTGCCTTGACGTTGACAATGTCACATCGGGTGACCAAAGTCATGGGCATCTTGAGATCGTAGGGCCAAATAAAAACCTGAGTCGAAGACCTTTTTAGCGGTATAATTGGCATCGTAGTGTCCCCAGTTGGTCCACTATGCAACTTGTTAAGAATGTCAAAAGCTTCTTGCCCCGAATACACAACGCCCTAATACTTGGATCACCAGCACAGCTCTTGAATATGAAAGGGTCCGCACAGAAATAATGTATGACATCTTTGAAAACTTGTTTTTCTTCTGGTCGACATTCCTTGACAATGAAATTCCCCGCAGGTAAATTTGCGAAATCTGCAAACCTGGGTAATTAAATCATCACGAAGATCAAACCGATCCAAGAGTTTCTGAGAGGAAAATGTTTTCCGTGATTTCCTGGTCTCGAAATCATTTTGTGAGGGTTCTCAAGTCTGGAGAGATGTGTCGGTCGGCCAGATTTACTGCTCCTTTTTTGTCTCTGATCTCAACATCGCATCTTGGAGCAAAAATCCACCGCAATCATCTTGCCTTAAGCATCCTTTTAGCAAAGAGAAAATTTATAGCAGAAATGGTCGGTATACACATGCTCTTGACAAAACTAGATATGAATCGGAATTTCTCAAAGGCCCGTACAATACGGCAAGTAATTCTATTTCGGATCGTATGTAGTGTTGCTTGAGCTTCGGACATGGTCTTGCTTGGCATAGTGAAATGGTTGGAAATGCTTGTTCTTTCGTGCCCTATGGACTGCCCCAATAGCAAAATTGCTTGCATCAACACATTATTCGAAGGGCAAGTCCCAGCGGACAATCAAAATTGGAGCCTCAATCCATTATTCTTTTAGTGTATTAAAGGTTTGCGATACACTACTTTTGAGAAGAAAATGGAGTTCTCTTTTTCAAGCAAGTGGGTCATAGGACGGGCATTTTCGAAAGTCCGCTTGAATTAAAACTCTTTAAAAAACCGACATGCCCAAAGAACTACGGACCAATTTAATAATACCTTTCACAGTAGTAGGAGTGATGGAGCATGTGCAATGAACTTCGACTTTAGCACGATCGACCTCCAATTCCTGACTAGAAATATTTGTTCCAAAGAACAATGCCTTCCTTCACCATAAAATGGCTTTATCTCCCAATTTTAGGACAAATTTGGTGTCTTCCAACACCGGTTTTTAAACATTTTTTTCCATGGGAATAGGCATAGTTAGAAAGAATCTCCGAAGACCAGAGAAGTCATCCATGAATACTTCCATTGTTTTTTTCAATCATGTCATGAAAGATTGCCATCATACATCGTTGAAACGTGCCGGGTGCATTGCATAGCCCAAAAGGCATGCGGCGATCAGCGAAATGTTTCGTATGGCAATGAATTGTTGTCCTTTTCTTGATCCTTGTGTCAAGATAAGACTCTGAAGTAACCCGAGAAGCGATCGAGGAAACAATAGTATTGGTTTCCCGTGAGTCTTTCGAGCATTTGATCCATGAAGGGTAATGGGAAATGGTCTTTTCGGGTGGCCTCATTCAACATTCAATAGTCAATGCACACTCTCCACCCTGTGACCAATCGAGTCAGTATCAAATCATTATCATCATTTTTGACGACGGTTATGCCACCCTTCTTTGGTACAGTATGGACCGGCGTACAATGGACTATCAAGACGATAAATTAGTCCGGCTTCAAGAAGTTTTTCAACCTCTTTTTTGATGACGTCGTGGATCTTTGGGTTTACCCGTCTTTGACTCTAAACTGTTGGTTCGTAGTCCTCTTCTATAAGGATTTTGTAAGTACAAAACTCTGGATCAACACCCTTGATAACTGGAGAGTATCAAGAGAATGGCTCCTCTTGTTGGACTTTATGGAACCTTGATAAAGCTGCTTCTCCTCATACCTTTAAGATTTGCAATTATACGGGCAACTTGTCGTCGCATTCCAAAAATCGTATTCTAAATGAGGTTGGGCAGTCCTTAAGTGTCAACTGCCTCGGAGAGGCTCATAAATTGATGTTTAATGTTTTAAGCTTCAACAACTATAGAGTTCTTCTCCCGAAATTCCGGTGAATAATCTTTAAGATCGGAAGAGGAGTAATGGTTCCATTATTAAAAGTGCTTCCAGAATAAGAATGTCACCCTCCGGATCATAGTAAGTAGCATCAATTTCCCGTGAAATTGGCTCGTCATTGACAGCTATAAAAGCATTGGCTTCTTCGAGCAGGAGAAAAATCACTAATCCCCAAAGAGTTATGTTGGGAAGAAATTGAAACAATTGATAGTAAATACGGAGAAGGATTACCGTATGCAACTGAATCAGAAAAACCTAGAACCTCTTGCGAGTATTCTTCACTTGCTAATTCAATGACGTCGATTCGGTTTGCCGTCATATGATTGTAATTAGCCGTGTATCTCGAAGTTTGGTCCAGATTGAATGTGATGGCCTCTTTGCCAACACGAAGGGTTATTTCACCTTCGTAAACATCTATTAATGCACGACTGGTCTTTAAGAAACTTCTCCCGAGAATTAAAGGTACTCGGGGGTCTGGTTCAAAATCTACGACCACAAAATCTGCTAGAAACTGGAACTTTCCCACCATTAAACGGACGTCTTTGGCGATACCGATTGGTTCAGTGATTGAACGATCCGCTAGCTCTAGCGTCATGCAAGTTGGGGTTAGTTCGGGAAGAGAGAGATCTTTCCAGACGGAATATGGCATAAGATTAATGCTTGCGCCGAGATCGGCCAGGCTTGCATGGAATTAATCCCAGAAAATCACATGGAATAAGAAATGCGACCAGTCTCCCAAGTTTTTTCGTAAACTTGTTTAGGATGACTGCTGAGCATTTTCTCGTTCAATGGAGTTCTAGCCATTTCACTCAACTTCTCTTTGTTTCCGATTAAAGTTTTTAGAGTCGAGGCAAATTTCGGCATAAGGGTCAAGGCATCCGTAAAGCTAATTTCGAAACTCAAATCTCTAAAGATTTCGTAGAATTTCTCAATTTGATCGTTAGCTTTTTCACGGCGCCTTCATCGTATTCATCTTTGAAGGAAATGGGATTGATGTTTGTTGTTAGGCCTCGGACACTAAACGGATCAACAACTGGCTCGGAAGTTGGATTTTGAGATTGGACTTGAATAACCGGAGGTTGGACGTCTGGTGCTTCCGTTATTAGTAGGAAGCATCGTGTCCTTTGTAACCTCGGTATCAACGCTCATCACTCTTCGAGAAGAAGAAACGAAGTAGAAGGAAATCCGCGGGTCTTGATAAGCAAACACCATTTCGGTGGTGATACCTTTCAAATCTTCCTTCGGGTTGGTAATGGTGTTACCTGGGAGAGTTCCCGAACCTGAAGTAGAGGCGGTATTCATTTTGATAAAGTTACTTAGCATACTTCAAGCCTTTGAGATGATGTAACCAGTTGTTCCAATTGAGCTTGCATAGTTTTGTGCCCCTGTTTGCACATCCTCATAACCGCATCATTAGCCTTTACGTAGCTATCAAAATCGTCTTAGACACACTAGAGTTAGATGAGGTCGGGAGCTTGGTAACGAGGGCTTGATAAGCTTTGTTGATTAACCTAGGGTTGGAAATAATTGGTACCTTGACTTAAATTATAAACCTTGATTTTGTTAAAATTGGTTCTCCGATCCGATTTGTCTGAAATAGAATCCCCCGATTTTGGTTTTGTTTTGATGTTTTGCATAAGGAGGAAAACGAGAGGTCGAATTGGTTTGCAACCATTGTGAGGTCGGCCCACTATATTTCCTTGATGAAATTAGCCGCGATGGCGGCTTGAGAACGGTAAGCTTGATATTGTCTGATAAACATTGCCATCGGTGGCGGGACAACTTTGATATGAATGAGCCCACCGCAAGTTACACAACGTTCTCGACCCGCGTTTACGGATGCGGAGTTTGGTGACTGAAGCGGGATTGATTTCTTATCAAGGACAATGCTTTGACCATATCTTAGAGTCGGGAAGACATCGGAAGATTCGGAGGTGGAAGGAGCTTGTAACTCACTTTATCAACAACGAGTTTGCTTCGTGAATTACGAACTTTGGATTTGCTCTCGATGATTTTTAGACATTCTCGGGGCATTTTATCCAAAAAGTTACCACCCGCGGCGGAATTCAATGAATCTTGATCATTCGAGTTCAAGGCATTGTAGAATGTATCGAGTTGATGCAATTCCGAAAACCCATGATGCGGCATGCCCCTACAGAAGATCACTGAAACGGTTCCCCATGCTTCATAAAACGATTCGTCACATCTTTGCTGAAACCTCGTGTGTCATTTCTAAGATTGTCATTTTAGAAGGAGGAAAGAATAAGGTTAATGAATTTCGACACAAGAATCATCCGACGTAAGAAATCGATCGAAGGGGGTTCTTTGTCGAGCCAAATCCGGGCTGCTCCCTCGAGGGAAAATGGGAAAAGCATAAGCTTAACCGACGTACTCGGGACGTTCGGGAACTTCATCGTAGAAGTGATCTTGTTGAAATATCGGATGTGAGCATGTGGTCTTCTTTATCGTGGTCAAAAAATTACTTGTTTTGAACCAGATTAAGTAGACCATGCTTTATCTCAAAGTTGTTAGCGGAAATGTCGGGACACAATCGAATCCTCTAACCCTCGGTGGGTGCTTCGAGTAATTGCGCCATAGTACGATTATCGGCACACGTAACTATGGGAGGATTGAAAGTTCTTGATGGTTTATTTGGTTCTCAAGAATGGGTGATTCAAACATAATTTGTCGACTTGTTGTTGTCGAACGTTTTACGGACTTAGAACGAGGGCGCTTGCACAAAAAGAAATTTAAAAAGAAATTTACACTAATTTTTTTGGTTTTTCCAATGATTTATTCACAATTGATTTTAACGACAATGAAAAACAACTCAACCAAATAATCTACTATACTTCACGAAGCTCTCAAAAAATATAAACGCCACAGTGAGCGGAATGAGTAGGAATAAACGCGAAGCTATTTCTCCTTTCGGGTCGTATTCCTCGGAAACAACCCTTCCTCTTATACCCACTTTAAATCCTGTTAATTTTTCAGTGACCGTACGTCTACGAGTACACAAATGGCAAAGTTTTTAAATCTTTGTTCGAGTTGGGAACCAACAAGTTCACCGGAAGTTATTATGAAAATCCTCAATTGAGAATATATAATATTTGTATTTTTTATTAACCAATTTGGTGAATTTTATTTCTTTTTTTATGGACACTTGATTTTATATTTTGGTTTTTCTTTTGTTTTTATATGATAATTATACTAATATAATAAAATAAAAAAATTATTTTTTGTACTTTTATATTTTTATAGAAAGAAAATAATTCACAGATTCAACAAAAATTGTCAATCGTCAACGATAATCCGTTTTTACAGCCTCCCACGGCAGCGGCGCCAAAAATGATTCGATGATAATATATTTATATATTATATATATATAAATATATATATAATAAATATATTAAATATATATAATATATATATAATAATTAATATGATATAATATAAAGCAAAACACTCAACCAATTACCTTTGCACAGAGGAATGTGACAAAAGTTCACCAAAATAAAATATAAATGATAACTCGAAGTATGAGATTACCACGTGTCGTTAGAGTCCCAACAGGCTTGAATTGAAAATCGCATGACGGACTTGATGATTGATGTTTGAATAAGACAAGTATGACGAGTTTTCTATTTCTACCAATTAAATATAACAAAAAACGAAGTAAAGAAAACCCTAAAAACAAAGCTATAGTAACTTAAAACCTAAAACGGCCAACGAAAAAAACGAGGGCTATAAAACCTAAATTTTGCAAATTAAACCCAAGAGACAAATTTTAAAAAGCTAAAATAGATTCTAACATGACAAATAACGAGAGTTTAAAAAACTAGACTAAAAACGGCGGGCGTTTGACCAAAAACCGAGTCAAAACAAAAACGGGGAAAATCCGTTCTTTAAAAATGAAATCTTTGAAACAAAATGAACATACAAACTTTTAACATTTTTTCCTACAAAATATAATATGAAAAAAGTAAATTTTATAAAAAAGTTTTAATTTTTTCTGATTAATAATTTATTTTTTATGTATTTTTTTAAGATTTAAAAGATTAAAAACAAAAAATAGATCCTAGAGCTAAAAATATTAACCCTAAAATTTTTATAAAAATACACAAGTGAAGAAAAAGTGCAGAAATTTTAACAAAATTAAAAAAATACCAAATTTAATCTAATGGTTAAAGCTTAATAAACTAATTAAAACTAAACTAACAAAAATTTAAACAAAAACTAACAAGGACTAACAATTGGACAAAACGACAGGAGAACTATTTGTGACAAAAGACAAAATTAATTTTTTTCCTACACCTGAACCCCAATCCGATTTTAAGGCCAAGTCCCTAAAAAGTGGGCTGTATTTAAAAAGTCGTTTTTTACCAAAACGCTAAACACGCAAGTTGCATCATATGACATGTTTTTAAGAAACTTTAACAAAGACACCTTATAAAAATAAGCACTCAATAAGCCAAAAAATGGCTTATTCCCGGCTGATTGCAGAAAGTGGGCCTTTGTTTTGGTTTTTGGTATTTTGGACACTACAAACTCAAAATAAGCTCAAATTCAAAAAGGAGAGATGTTTTGGAAAGCTTATATGTTGCTTAATCTGATTCCAAAAAGCTTTTTCAACCAAACACAACTTAACTTAACTCAATTTGCATCAAAAAGTAGTAAACTCCAAAATTTTCCTAAATAAGCCAAAATAAAAATAAGCTAAAATCACCAATAAGCCAAACTGAAAAGTGGGCTTTTGGAATAACACACTAATGAGTCTCTTATTAAGCCCACCTATTCACTTTTTTAAATAAGCCACTGAAATAAGCACAATAAGCACAAATGACTACACTACTATTTTTTGGATTTTAATGAAAATAAGCACTTTTAGACCTAAAATAAGCTACTGAAATAAGCTCAAAACTTTAAACAAACCTCAAACAGATTTAGTTCACCCTCCAATGAGCTTATGCTCAAAAAATCATAACCTAAAACCTAATCTAACTAACCTAAAAGTGAGATCAAAAATTGGTGAAAACTGAACCATAAATAGGAAATTTTAGACATTTTTGACCCATTTGCTCTTAAACCTATAAAACAGATTTAAAATCCTATTAATGACCAATTTTAATGTATTTTAATGATTAAAATGGACTCAAAACAACTCTTAAACATTACCCAAACTTAAAATCAAAGATTATGCATGCACAAACCATAAAAACACCACAAATTTGACATATGCTTAGAAAATCATGAAAACATTATAAAGCTAATTTAAAACTTATTAAGACTATCTATTAGACCATTTTAAAGCTAATGAAATATGACTTGAGAACCCAAGACAGTTTATAACCATTTTTGACCCATTTTGGGTCTTAACCCAAACACCCCTTTAAGAATTGAAATGGCTTTTTGAGGCTGTTTTATGGAGATTTAGGACAAGGGACTCAACAAAAGATAATCACACATCAATATTAAGCACAAATAAGCACAAGACAGTAGCGAATAAGCACTAAAATAAGCAAATTAAAAATCCAACAGTTTAACTACCGGTACTAACTTGGAGTTAGTACCAGGCAGCTTTAAATCCCCAAAAGATAACTACGGAACTAAACATGGAGATGTACTAACTGCAAGTCTAAAAACCCTTAAATGTATTCAAAAGTCATTTTATTTCAGCTGATTGGATCCTAATTTGTTATAAACAATTATCAAATGACAAATAAAGTACTTAATAGCAATTCAAACAGTGATAAGCACTTAATAACTAAATTAATCTAAATTATTAAACTACACATGCAACCAGTACTAACTAGGGAAAGTTGCACAACTCATATTCGAACTGAACTCTAAGCGGATAAGCACTAAACAACAAAAATAAAGCTATAAATATAGCAAATAGTAAGTAACAAATAAGCTCTATAAGAGCATTCCTACATTAAGTAAGGAAAACTCAAGAAAAAGAGGACTTACAACACCCTTGCTTAAACAAAGGTGCTTAAGCTTTTACAAGCTGATCTACAAGCTCTAGCTTGTCAAAGACAAGCTAGTAATGTCCATAAGCACATCCTTTGTTTGCTTATCATCCAAAAAAGTAAGCTTGTGGTATTTTTGGGTGACCTATTTTTTATTTCTCCTTAATAACTTACTTAACATTTTTAAGTTACTTATGAAAACAGCTTATCATAAGCTATATATTGAAAGCTTTTAAAACACAATTTAAGGTCACATGGTAAATAACTTGAGAACTTGGAATTCAACAATTGGATTTTAACATAAAAAAAACTCATTGCTTCATTAATTCTTAAAAACAATACAAAGCTGAAAGAACAGTTGCAATAAGCTTTTAAAAGACTAAAATGACTTAATTTAAATTACAATTAAACTACATAACTATGCCCTCCCTTTTTTTTTTTGCCTTACAAAAGGTCCTATTTATACTAGTTTCTTCATCCTTGGTCTTCCAGGTTGTGTTTTTTTTGTTGGTTGAGACAAAAACCACAATGTGTTTGTTGTGTGAGAGCATTCTTAGACCAAATCCCAGCCCTTAATCTTTTTCCAAGTCATCTCCATCATTGAAATTTGTTGATTATTAAAAAAGTTGAGGATTGCCAGCATGTAAAGTGGTTTTAGGGGCTAGTGGAGGTGAGGGGAATGTTTTATCCAGGGTTTTGATGAAGGTTCAGGGTAAAAGGTGGGAAAGAAACCTGTGAGTGAAAATGGGGCTTTGAGCTTTTGGAGGGAAAAGGGTTGTATCTGAGTTGGGGGTGAGAGTTTGGGTAAATGGCAAGATTGGTCCTCCATTTATATGATTCTCTTTGCAAAATTCATCCTTATGGTGATACAATTTTGGGGACTTGGCAAAAGTAGCCCCTCAACCATATAAGAATGTTTGCAAACTCAGTCCTTGTGTAATACAAGTATGGGGATTCAGCAGGTTAAGTCCCTCTACTTGTAGTTTGAATTAATTGCAAATTCCACCCTTGTAGTCTTTTTCTTCTTGTAATACACTTAGAGATTTGGCATTTTTGGTCCCTCAAGTTATATTTCTTCTGATTTTGACTTCCTCTTGACTTTGACTTTGTCAGGGTTGACTTTGACTTTGATTGTTTGACTTTTTTGTTGACTTTTTGACTTGATTGACTTTTTGGCTTCGATTTGGCTTCGTCTTTTTACACTTTTCCATTCCGTGCCCAGTTTTGTCATTTTTAGCTTTGTTTTTTGTCCTTTTGTGAATATCCGTTTCCTGCACAATACAAATGTAAAACAAACATACAAATGGAAAAAGGTATGTGTAATTAAGCACATACCAATGATCTTTAATATTTTTGAGTTCTGGCTCTATAGCAGATATCACCTCTTTCGTAATGTCATATGTTGATGATTTTGACGACATGCATTTTTGCATTCATACTTCATTCATGCTTCTTTGGCATTTTATCTTTCGAAACCTTGCTTTTAAAGAATCAAGATACAAATTTGAAGCTTTTTCTGAAAACATCGATTGACTTAGTTGAACAAGCACGTATGATTAGGTGGATTAGAAGCTTATGGGAGAAAAGAACACAAGTTATTCATATGGAGTTTTGAGACGAATCTTGCTTAACACATAAACTTATATTTAACTCTATCATTTCTTGTTCTTCACCTTTTTTAAAATTCAAAGCAATAGAATTCGTGAAAGCTCGGCCTGAAGGAACTAGCTAGGGCTCAATACGCCCGATCGAGTCAAAAATTATTCTCATTCTACCCAAAAGAAAAGTCAAAACTGTGACAAAACACTTATTTTTTTTTTGAAAATTTTTTAAATTTTTTCATTTTTTTATATTGATATATTTTTGCCAAAAATTTTGGGGTGAAACTCCGGGGAAGGATTACGTCGGTAAATTGCAGGCAACAACTCAAAATCGAAGAGATACCCCCCAAACTAGTACTAAACATCGTCCTCGATGTTTTGAAGGGTACTACGTTATCCTAAGGCCGTTTATGAAGTATGCCAAATGATAAAACGTTAGTCGATTAGATTAGGATATCGGGATTCCAAATAAAGCTGAGGGATTTAAAGCTAGAGTGATCGAATAGACAAATCCGAGAGGAACACGAGAGCCTTCACAATCCGGAGCAACTCCTGGACAAATTAACAACACAAACACAAAAACACGGGGAAATGGAAGATGCGAGCCTGTCACACAACACAAGAAATACACTTATTTTTTCTATACATTATTTCGATAAGCATGGGGGTGCCTCCCACAATTGGCTTGTTTTAAGGTCGCTATGCTTGACCCGTCACCTGAATTTATTGGACATTTGGGAATGTTTGGAGATCCGGGACTACCAATTGTGGTAAGTCCCCTCCAAAGTAGTGCTTAACACGATGACCATTCACTTTGAAATTCGGCCCGTTGGCTTGAGATAACTCAACAGTGCTCGGTAAGGAAAGACTTGGGTGTTTACAGTGATGGTCCAGTCCAGCGGGTTGTAAGCTTTCCTGAGAAAAATCTTTTATTCTAGAGTTAAAGAGGAGAGACGCGATAACCGTCGTTGAAAACGCGATTTTTGATCTTGGAGTCGTTAAATCCTTTTTGTTTTTTCTTTTATAGATCAAAGAGTCTCATAAAGCTTCATCACGGAGCTCATTAGGTTCATTCAGTTGAACTTTCCAATGGTCACAGCGGTTTTCAGATCAAGGTTGTATGTTTTCAAGTTGCCCAGTAGGCCTGTGTTCAAGCTCATCGGAAGATGGCATGCTCTTCCCATACACAAGCTTTAAGAGTAGTTAACCCAATGGGTGTTTGGTAAGGTGCCGGAAAGCCCATATAAAGCATTTCGAGATTACTGACCAAGAGGGTACGATTTTCGCCTACGGTCTTTCAAGAGATTTTCGTTTTCAACCACGATTGGATACCTCAACTTGTCCATCTTTTTGTGGATGATAAGCGGTGGAGAGACGATGAGGTGACTCTGTATTTAGCATGACCTTTTGCACACAATTGGTCATTGCAAAAAATGGGCTTCCGCGATCACTTTTGATTGCACGAGGCGGTACCGAATCTGGAGAGAGAGATTTAAGAAGTTTGCAAACACTCGGGTCGTCAATTGGTGGGGAGCGCTTTTTGCTTCAACCCATTTTGATAAATAATCATACGGCCATCACTTGAGGATGTTATTTGTTGCCTTTGGATGAATGGGAATGGCCCCATATGTCAATGCCCAGAAATAAACGTCAAAGATTTCACAAACTTGGATGGCAGTTTTGTGGCATCTCATCACGTTGTGAAATTATTTCCTTGAGCTGGCACGAGTTGCAGTTGTTTAACAACTCAATGGGCATCTTTGTTGATTGCTGGGCCAAAAGAATCCGGACATCGAATGGACTTTTCTTGCTGTCTTTGTGTATTAGCAACGGTGATGTCCAACGGTGGGGACCATCGGTGGCAAGCCATGAGGATGTCATGGGCTTCTTTGCCAAATTTTACAACGTTCGATATAACTTGATCCGCAAGATTTTAAACAAGAAAGGGATCTTCCCAGAAATAATGCTTCACGTTCTTTGAAGAATTTTCTTTTCTTGCTTGGGTGAACATCCCTAGATCACGAAAAATTTCCCGCATGGTTGTTTGCGATGCCGTTTGTCAGCAAACATGGGTACTAGTATCACGAACAGCAATCTGAAAAACTAAGAGTTTCAATGAAGGAACTTTTCATTTATCTCTTTTGGATCGATTAATTCTCGTGTGAGGATTCTCTAAGGTGATAGATTGATCAGCTGCTAGGTTCTCAGGCTCCTTTTGTGATCAACATACATCAAAGTGAACTCTTGAAGGAGAAGAAAACCCATCGGAGCAATCTCGTTAGCAATCTTTTTAGCAAAGAGATACTTTGAGGGCGGAATGATCCGTATACCAGTGATTTGCTTCATGACAAGGTTTACGATCAGAATTTTTCGAATGCGTACACCACGGCTAACATTTCTTTCTCTGTCGTGGTGTAAACGTTGATTCCGCCTCATCATCGTTTTACTGCGTAATGTATTGGCCTGAAATGTTTCTCAGACGTTTGCCCCAGATGCACCCCAGGCCGGAAATCGCTTGCATCGCACATAACGTTCAAATGGTTTATCCAAGTCTGGGGCTATCTGGATAGAGAGCTTCAGTTTTAGTTCTTTTTGAGAGGTTACAATGCTTCAATTACACTCTTTGGAGAATTTTATACGGAGTCTCTTTTTCAAGCAAAAATGGGTCATGGGACGGGCTATTTTGAGAAATTCTGGATTAATCTTCTATAAACCCGTGCATGCCAAAGAAAACTACGGAACACCTTTTAACAGTAGTCGGGAGTGAGGGGAGCTTGGCGATAACGTCCAATCTTTAGCATCGATCGACCCATTAATCCCGACTTGGAGATTTTATGGTCCAAGGAACAATGCCTTCTTAACTTGAATGGCTTTTTCTCCCAGTTTAGAGTAATTTGTGTCTTCACACGCTTTAAGCATCTTTTCCAAATGGGTTAGGCATGTAGAGAAAGGAACTCCCAAAAACCGAAAAAGTCAATCCATAAACACTTCCTTTGTTTTTTCCGATCCTGTCGTGGAAGTTAGCATCATACATCTCTGGAATGTGCCTGGTGCATTGCAGAGGCCAAAGGGCATGCGCCGGTAGGCAAAGGTTCCGTATGGGCAAGTAAATGTTGTCTTTTCCTGATCATTTGGGTCGATGGGGATTTGGAAATAACCCGAGAAACCATCGAGAAAACAATAGTATTCGTTTCCCGCCAAGCCTTCTCGAGCAATTTGGTCCATGAATGGTAGTGGGGAAAGTCGGTCTTTTCGGGTTGGCTTTCTATTCAACTTTCGGTAGTCAATGCTTACCCGCCACATCCTGTAACCAATCGAGTTGGGATCAACATTTTTGTTCTTCTCAACTACGGTTATAAATACCACCTTTCTTTGGTACACAGTGTATCGGGCTTACCCAGGGACTATCCGAGATAGGGTAAATTAATCCAGCGTCAAGAAGTTTTTCAACTTCTTTTTTTATGACATCGTGATATTTTTGGGGTTTTACCGTCGCTGGATGTTGGACGCTGGTGTGTAGTCCTCTTCCATTAGAATTTTTTGTGTGTACATAAATTCTGGGTGTAATTACTTTTATATCGTGAGAGTTTCCAAGCGGAAGGCTCGCTTGTGGGACTAGCAACACCTTTATTGAGAGCGGCTTTCTCCACGACACTCAAATTTTTAGCAATGATGACTGGTAACTTGTGTTGTCACCCTCCAAAAATGCATATTCGAGGTGGGGAGGTAAGTCCTTGAGTTCAATCTTGGGAGATTCATCAACTGATGTTTCATCGGTTTTGGTTTCACAAATCTTAAGTTCTTTTCTAATCTCAGAAAAATAATTTGCATGGTTGGGAAGTGGTGATAAGGGCTCATTGTGGGACTGCAACACATTTATGAGAGCGGCTTTCTCCACGACACTCAAATTTTTAGCAATGATGATATGTAACTTGTTGTCACCCTCAAAAAGCATATTCGAGGTGGGAGGTAAGTCTTGAGTTCAATCTTGGGAGATTCATTCAACTGATGTCTTCAAGATCGTTTTGGTTTCACAAATCTTAAGTTCTTTTCTAATCTCAGAAAAATAATTTGCATGGTTGGGAAGTGGTGATAAGGGCTCACTATTTAGGATAGCTTCAAGAAGAAGAATGTCCTTCTCGGGATCACATTCGGCATCATCAATTCCTGACTTATATGAAGTATCAGAAAGTTCAGCCTCGATTTCTTCAAGAATGAAATCACTACCCTCGAATGGAGTGAGGGTGGGAGAAGTTGTATCAACAATTGGTTCCAAGTATGGAATGGAATTTCCATTTGCTAATACTTCCGAGAAACCTAAGAACTCTTGAGAATATTCCTCACATGCTATATCAATAAGATTGATCTTGTTAACTGATTCCATGGCATTGTAGGAGAAATTTTTCGTATCACCTACTTTGAAAGTCACGGATTGGTTATCATGTCTTAAGGTCATCTCATCACGATGTACCATCAATCAACGGCTGCTTGCCGTTCTTAAAAATGGTCTTCCTAAAATCAACGGGACTCTAGGGTCGGCATCATAGTCAACTACCACAAAATCGGCAGGAAAGTAGAAGGTTCCAACCTTCACGAAAACATTTTCGGCTATGCCGGTGGGAGTGGAAGTCGATCGGTCGGCCAACTCGAGTATCATCTTAGTTTTGGTCAGTCCTTGGAGATTAAGCTTTTCAAAAACTGAGAGTGGCATTAGATTGATGCTTGCACCGAGATCGGCCAGGGGCTAAGCATTCATCCAACTCTGGAAAATCACACGGTATCAGAAATCTACCTGGGTCTCCTAATTTTACAGGAAAAATGTCTTTAGATGAATGCCGAGGCAAATTTTTCATTAAACCGGTTGTTTGGTTAAATATCTAAGATCTTGTCTTTGTTGATTCAAAAGGCTTTCTTGAAACATTGGAGCAATTAGGCTTTGTGCAGGAGAGAGCATCCGCGAAGCATCAGCTCGAAGAGGAGATTCCGAAAAAATTTCCAGGAATTTTAAAGCTAAAAGGTAGTTACTTTTCGCGGATTTTTTTCTTGTTAACCCTAGGATGGTAAACTTCTAAAACCCCCACCGCAATAACCACAAAATTTCATTTTTTAACTTCTTATGGTTTAAACTCATTTTTGTTTAAGCATGACACTGGTTCCATCAATCTGGACTATGGGGTTGGACGTCTTTGGTACCCCGTTAGGAAGCACGTTGTCTTTGTCTCCTCGGTTTTCAACTTCCACCACCGCGAGGTGGAATTTGAGGGGTTCCATCATACGAAACACCGCTTTTCGTGGTGGTAATTACTTTCAATTCACCTTGGATTTAGCAAATTGTGTTGCTAGGAGAGAACCTGAACTCGAAGTAGGAAGCAGAAGCTTGGTTGGAATTTACGATTTTTGGTGAGCATGTCGGTTATGTTGTCATTTTGGTTTTGCATGTTTTGCATAACCGCATCATTAGCATTGACATAGCTCTCAAAATCAGTTTTTGACACACCCGAAGCTTGATGAGCTGGAGCTTGGTAAGCTGGGTGTTGATTAACCGGGGGTTGATACATTGGGGCTTGTTGTTGAACCTGGGGTCGTTGGATTTGACCCTGGTTATAACCATTTCCACGGTTTTGGTTTTGGTTCCAACGATTCTGATTGTTGGCTTGGTTGTTGTGTTGCATGGGAGGAAAACCAGGTGGTCTGATTTGGTTTGCCATCGGTGGCGGACGGTAACCGGTATTTCCATGGTTAAAATTTGCTGCGGCTGCTTGCGAGACGTATTCTTGGATGTTATCTCGGTAATTGTTGCTATCGGTAGCCGGACAATTACGATATGAGTGGGCACCACCGAGGTAAAACACTACTTTGCTCAATGCTTTTACAGGGGCGGGAGAGCTTGAGTTTGGCTTTTCTTATCCGAGGAATCTTGCTTCTAACCATATCTTTCAGTATCCGCAACATCGGAATGAAATGCTGGGTTGGAAGAGTTTGTACTTACTTTGGAAACAATGGCCTTGCTTCGTGATTGACGAACTTTAGATTTGCTCTCGATGATTTTTAGGCATTCTCGAGGCATTTTATCAAGAAAGTTACCACCCGCAGCAGAGTTCAATGAATCTTGATCATTCGAATTTAGGGCATTATAGAATGTATCGAGTTGATGCAATTCTGAAAACCCATGATGAGGGCATCCTCTTAAAAGATCATTGAAATGGAAACGGTCCCAAGCCTCATAAAACGTTTCATCAAATTTTTGCTGAAATCTCGTGATTTCATTTCTGAGATTTGTCGTTTTAGAGGGAGGGAAGAATTTGTTAATAAATTTCGAAACAAGATCATCCCATGTTTCAATTGATCGAGGGGGTTCTTTTTCCAGCCAAATTCGGGCTGCCCCTTCGAGAGAAAACGGGAAAAGCATAAGTTTAACCGACGTATTTGGGACGTTCGGGAACTTCATCGTAGAAGTGATCTTGTTGAAATAACGGATTCGTGGAGCATGTGGGTCTTCTTTATCATTTCCAAAAAATTGCTTATTTTGGACAAGATTCAGAAGACCATGCTTGATCTCAAAGTTATTCGCGGTGATTTCCGGAATAACTATCGCATCCTCGTACCCCTCGGTGGGTGCTTCGAGCAGTTGCGCCATAGTACGATTATCGGCCATCGTAACTATGGGAGGATTATCAGGGTTTCTCAAGATTTTGGATGATCTCAACGTGAGGAAGTTTGTCGGACTATGTTGTTGTTGAGTTTACGGGCTTTTTGAACGATTTGTGCGCATGCACAAAATAAAATTTAAAAAGAAAATTTACACGACATTTTTGGTTTTTTTTATGATTTTATTCACAATGTATTAACGGACAATGAGATAGACAACTTCACAAATAATCTACTTACATCTCGGTAGCCTCTCAAAAAGATAACGCACAGGTGAGCGGAAAAGGGTTAATGTGTAGGTAAGGGAGGCAAGGTAGTGGAGAAGAGAGGGAGGAAGGGGCGTGGGATCCTAATAAGGGTAAAGGTAAGAGGAAAGGAGAGGAAGCGGTATAGTTGGCAAGGGAAAAGGAACATAGGTGTTTGGATAAGGGGATAAAGGGTAGGAGTAGTTCAAGGTAGGAGTTGACGGAGAGTACGAAGGGGAGGAAGTGAAGGGGAGTAAGAGATGTGAGGTAATTAATGCGTAGTAGAGTGTTGAGGAGAAAGAGACAGGAAGGAGTTAGTAGATATTAGGAAGTTGGACCTACAGGGGTACAAGGTAACACTATCAAGGAAGTAGGGGTATTAAGGGACTAGGCGAGGGCAGGAAGGAGACCCAGGCACACGGTAGTAGGAGTAAAAGCAAGGAGGGAACAAGGAGGTAGGATAATTTGTAGGGAGCAAGGAGTAAGGGAGAGGAGTGGGGATAAGGAAAGGAAAGGAACGGAGAGAGGAGAGGTGATGGAAAGGGGTAAGGGGCGGTAAGCCTAGGGAGTAGTGAAGAAAAGTGTCCAGGCAAGAGAAAGGGAGTAGGGGGGGCAGGTCAAAGAGTAGATAGAGGAAAAAGAAAGGGGACGGATGGGGAATGATTTTTAGTGGTTCAGGAAAAGTAGGAGGAAAACAGGGGAGGGATAGAAGGAGTAGGAGGAATAATAGGAAATACGTGGAACAGGGTAGGAGTAAGGAAGGAGGGTAGAGAGGATAAGGGAAGGAGTGGAGGCAGGACCGTAGTAGTTGGAGAAGGAGGGGGGGGATGGAAAAGAAAGTAGGAATTAGCGCACGAAGCTTTTTCTTCCTTTCGGGTCGTTGTTCCTTGGACAAAACCCTCCTTTATACCCACTTTGTAGTTGTTTAAAACCTATTCAAGGTGAGCCGTTATGTCGTAAGGACACATAATGGCAAGTTTTAAATCTTTGATTCGAGTTGGGAAATTTGTATTGTTCCACACGTTAGGAACAATTGATAAATTTGGAGTTTATTTTATTTCTTTTTTATGGACAATTTTTTTATATTTTTGATTTTTTCTTTTATTTTTATATTATACTTATATTAATAAAAGAAAATGAAAAATATTTTTGTACTTTTTTTTTTAAAGAAAATATTCACAGATTCAACACAAGTGTCAACGTAACGATATTCGCTTAGCCTCCCCGGCAGCGGCGCCAAAAATTGACTCGCAGAAAACTTACACCTTTTTATGTATCAATAAATATAAATACATATAAAAACTACGCAACAGGTCAGGATAGCGGAGGAGACCAAGAAAACCGGAAGCAGTATAGAGTGTTCCCGGGTCGTTTTGTCCCAACGAGGCTAGAGATGGAATATCGAAAGACGATGATGATTGGAGTTTGAATATGACAAGGATGAGGTTATGATTTGGAACTAACACTGATAAGCAAATGTATATAAAAATAAACAAAGAACATAAGCTAGAACAAGAATAAAAGCTAGAATTGGGAAAAATACTTAAAACTTTTACACTAAAACACAAGTAAGCCTATACTACCGTTATTCCCCTTTTCACTCAAATAAACTTAGACAAATCAAATAAACTAAGCTAACTCTAAATAAGAAAATTCAAAAAGCAATTAAGTAAAATAAGGCAAGGAAACTCAGCAGGACTTAAAACAGTAAGTTACTAACAGTTTTAACTAACAGTACTAACTTTGTGTTTAGTACTTGCTGACTTTAAAAGTTAGTACCGCTTGCTTTAACCAAAACACAATGAAACGTAGAAACTAAAGCAAATAAAACAAAACAGAATGTTTACCTAACCCTAATAAGCACTTCAGGAGTAAGAATAAGCAACTAGAATAAACTAGAATGACAAATGAGCTAAAAAGCTACAATCCCGTTTTTAGTCCAAGTCCTCAAAAAGTGCTAATTTTAAAAAGTCGTTTTTAGCCAAAACGCAAAACACGAAAGTTGTTCACAACATGTTTTTAAGCAACTTTAATAAAGACACCTTGCTAAAATAAGCACTTTATAAGCTCCAAAAAGCCAAATAAGCTGCTGATTGCAGAAAGTTGCTTAAACTTTTGGTTTTTGGTATTTTGGACACTACAAACTCAAAATTATGCTTCAAATTCCGAATGGGAGAGATGTTTTGGAAAGCTTATATGTTGCTTAATCTGATTCCAAAAAGCTTTTTCAACCAAACACAACTTAACTTAACTCAATTTGCATCAAAAAGTAGTAAACTCTAAAATTTTCCTAAATAAGCCAAAATAAAAATAAGCTAAAATCACCAATAAGCCAAACTGAAAAGTGGGCTTTTGGAAATAAGCTCACCAATGAGTCCTGATTAAGCCCACCTATTCATTTTTTTAAATATGCCACTGAAATAAAGCACAATAAGCCACAAATGCGTACACTACTATTTTTTGGTTTTTTAATGAAAATAAGCACTTTTAGCCTAAAATCAGCTACTGAATAAGACTCAAAAACTTTAAACAAACCTCAAACAGATTTAGTTCACCCTCCAATGAGCTTATGTTCAAAAAATCATAACCTAAAACCTAATCTAACTATCCTATTCCTAAATCGTAAAGTCGAGGTAATCCTTTTGAAACTATTAATATGATCATGAGGATTTTCACTCTCACGACCGTAAAATGGTGATTCGTCAATAATATATATATATAATATAAAAGAAAACACTCAACCAATTACCTTTAGCCAAGGATTGGTTAAAAGTTCACAAAAATAAAATATATATGTGTCCGGAAGTTTGAATTCCCGGGTCGGTATGTCCCAACGAGGCTTGAATGACGAATTGATGATCGGTGTTTGAATATGACTAAATTATGATTGGTTTCCTATTTCTACAAGTTAAATATGCAAAAACGAATAAATAAAACCTAAAAATGAAAGCTATATAACTTAAAACCTAAAACGGGCACGAAAAACGAGGGCTAAAAACAAATTAAACCCTAGAACAAATTTAAAAGCTAAAATAGATTCTAAATGACAAATAACGAAGTTTAAAAAAACTAGACTGAAAACGGAGGTCGTATGACCCAAAAATGAGTCAAAACAAAAACGGGGACAAATCCCGTTCTTTAAAAATAAAATTTTTGAAAAATTAATTCTACAGAAGTTTTTATATTTTTCCTGCAAAATAGATGAAAAAAGAAATTTTTTAAAAAAAAGTTTATATTTTTCTGATTAATATTTTATTTTTTATGAATTTTTTAAGATTTAAATGATTAAAAACTATAAAAATAATCCTAGAGCTAAAAATATTAACCTAAAATTTTTATAAAAATTACACTAAGTGGAGAGAAAGTGCAGAAATTTAACAAAATTAAAAGCCCTAAATTTTATCTATTGGTTAAAGCTTAATTAAACTAATTAAAACTAAACCTAACTAATATTTAAACTAAACTAACAAGGACTAACAATGGACTAACGACAGGGACTATTTGTGAAAAAGACCAAAATTATTTTTTTTTCCGACCCTGAACCCAAATCCCGTTTTTAGTCCAAGTCCCCAAAAAGGGTTGATTTTAAAAAATCGTTTTTAGCCAAAACGCAAAACACGAAAGTTGTTCATGACATGTTTTTAAGCAACTTTAACAAAGGCACCTTATAAAAATAAGCACTCAATAAGCCAAAAAGGGCTTAATAGCTGCTGTTGCAGAAAGTGTGCATTTGTTTTGTTTTTTGGTATTTTGTACACTACAAACTCAAAATAAGCTCAAATTCAAAAAGGAGAGATGTTTTAGAAAGCTTATATGTTGCTTAATCTGATTCCAAAAAGCTTTTTCAACCAAACACAACTTAACTTAACTCAATTTGCATCAAAAAGTAGTAAACTCCAAAATTTTCCTAAATAAGCCAAAATGAAAATAAGCTAAAATCACCAATAAGCCAAAATTTTCAACCAAACACTACTATTTTTGGATTTTAATGAGAATAGCACTTTTAGACCTAAAATAAGCTACTAAAATAAGCTCAAAACTTTAAACAAACCTCAAACAGATTTAGTTCACCCTCCAATGAGCTTATGCTCAAAAAATCATAACCTAAAACCTAATCTAACTAACCTAAAAGTGAGATCAAAAATTGGTGAAAACTGAACCGTAAATAGGAAATTTTAGACATTTTTGACCCATTTTGGGTCTTAACCCAAACACCCCTTTAAGTATTGAAATGGCTTTTTAAGGCTGTTTTATGGAGATTTAGGACAAGGGAATGTCGTTTAATACTTTCCAAAAGACCAGGACTTTCCAAAAGACCAGGAAGACTAAATCTAAATCTTACTACCAGCAGGAACTGTGTACTACCAGTAGGAACTTTGTACTGCCAGTAGGAACAGTAGGAACTAGAAATTCATAATTCCTAACGGGGACTCAACAAAAGATAATCACACATCAATATTAAGCACAAATAAGCACAAGACAATAGCAAATAAGCACTAAAATAAGCAAATTAAAAATCCAACAGTTTACAAAAGCTAAAAGTGACAGTTTTGAAGAAAACTTGCACAATTAGATTCTAAACTACAAGACTTGGATTTTAAGCATTAAACATGACTAATAAGCATAAATAAGCACATTCAAACAGACAATAAGCATAAATAAGCAGTAAATAAGCAAATGCAAGTAAATAAGCTAAAATGAAGAAAAGAGGACTTACAAAGCCCTTTGCTCTAAACAAGGGCAAATAAGCTCTTTAAGAGCTTTGTCTACAAGCTCCAGCTTATCAAAGATAAGCTGGTAATGTCCATAAGCACATCCTTCTTGCTTATCATCCAAAAAAGTAAGATGTGGTATTTTTGGGTGAATTTTTTTTGATTTCTTCTTAACTACTTAACTTTTTTAATAACTTAGTGAAAACAGCTTATCTTTAGCTATATAGAAAGCTTTCTAAAACCCAATTAAGCACTTTGGTTTAATAACTTGAGAACTTGGAATTAAAACAGTGGATTTTAACTAACAGAACTCATTGTTCATTTAATTCTTAAGAAACAATACAAAGCTGATAGAAGTTGCAATAAGCTTTTAAAAGACTAAAATGACTTAATTTAAATTACATTAAACTAACTAATATGCTAGATGCCTTTTTGGTCTTACAAAATGGTCTATTTATACTAGCTTCTTAATCCTTGGTCTTCCAGGTTGTGTTCTTTGTGAGGGCAAAAAACCACATGTGTTTGTTGTTGGTGAGAGCATTCTTAGACCCAAATCCCAGCCCTTAATCTTTTTTCCAAGTCATCTCCATTATTGAAATTTGTTGATTATTAAAAAAGTTGAGGATTGCCAGCATGTAAAGTGGTTTAGGGGTTTAGTAGAGGTGAGGGGAATGTTTTATCAGGGTTTTGTTGAAGGTTCAGGTCGTAAAAGGTGGGGGAAAGGTGAAACCTGTGAGTGAAAATGAGGCTTTGGCTTTTGGAGGGGAAAGGGTTGTATTCTGGGTTGGGCGGTGACAGGGTAAAACTTTATAGACTTGGCAAATTTACGGTTCCCTCAACCATGAATATCTTTTATTGCAAGTTAAGTTTCTCTTGTGGTGTGTGATAGTTAGCAAGTTGGAAGAACACACACCCTCTACGTAGTATGACTCTTTTGCACAACTCAGGCCTTGTGATAATACAAGTATGAGAATTTGCAGATTAACCATTTAGTCTGCATTTCCAATAATGTCAGGATAAGTCCCCTTCTTTTATCCTATGCAAAATAACTTTTTGAATTGGCAAGTTTGGCCCCTCAAGTTATATTTCTTCTGATTTTGACTTTGTCGGGGTTGACTTTAACTTTGACTGTTTGACTTTTATGTTGACTTGATTGACTTTTTGGCTTCGATTTGGCTTCGTCTTTTCACACTTTTCCATTTCGTGCTTAGTTTTGTCGTTTTTGGCTTTGTTTTTCGTCCTTTTGTGAATATCCGTTTCCTGCATAACACAAATACAAAACAAACATATATTGGTAGTTTTTTGTCTGTTTTTGGTCATTTAAGTCTGTTTTTTATGGAAAAAGGTATGTGTAATTAAGCACATACCAGGGGCTGCCTAAACATTAAGGGGGACGCCCATATTTATGGGACCTCTATCAGATGACGCCTTTTTTTGAACTTTCACAAATTTTATTTCCTTAGTTCTACTAGATGATGCTTCAAATGAATTAAACCCTAAACCTAACTTTTCACCGGAGGGTTTTTGATTATTTAACATTTCATTTAAGCAATGTGTGCTCTTTTCAAACTTGGTTAGTTTAAGAGCTTCCTCTTTAAGCTTTTCATTTTCAATTTTAAGTATATGACATTTTACACATTCGAGATCAACTTCCTTGTTTTTCTCGAGTGTAGACACTTTTTCTTTTAGAATACTAATTTCCTTTTCTAAGCTATCTCTAGTGGCTTTTAGTCTTTTATTTTTAGTGATTATCTTTAAACTCATTTTGCATAGTTTATCATATTCGTTATCTAATACTAAATCATTTATTGACGAGTTTTTATCGCTAAAGTAAGAGGATTCGGAACATACCTCACTTGATGCTTGAGCTACTAGACACGTTTTGTTATTTACTTTCTCATCATCTTCTTCACCGCTATCACTCCAAGAACCTCCGACAAATGCTCTTTGGTTCTTGTCTTTCGGTGGTTTTGGACATTCTCCAATAAGATGACTCGGGTCGCCGCATCTAAAGCATTTTCTATCACTTTTACCATTCTTTTCATCACGGCTTCTTTGGAATGTCTTTTTGTCGTTCCGAGGTTGTCTCACGAATCTACCTCTTCTCTTAAAGAACTTCTTGAAGTCTCTTACCGCCATGGTGTATTCTTCGTCTTCACTTCTGGAAGTCGAACACTCTTCATCACTAGATTCTTTCTTAGCCTTTAAAGCAAGAGATTTCCTTTCAACTTTTGCTTTGACTATTTCGGAATCTTTCTTGATGATCATTTCGTGAACTTTAAGGTTCCCGATAAGTTCATCAAGAGATAGTGATGTTAAGTCTTTCAACTCTTCAATTGTTGTGACCTTTGCTCTCTATTTAGGATGTAGAGCCCTAAGAAATTTCATAACATAGTTCTTGCTAGAATAACCTTCATCAAGAGCTTTTAAACTAGTATAATAAATAGTTATTAATCTAGCAAAAAGCCACTATCTATAGATTCGTCTTTAGAAATCGATGATCGTGTTCATATGTTGAACAAAAGGTCGATTTATTATCTTTGTACTTGACTATTACCTTGGTTGGGTGATTAACAAATTTTTACAAATTTATTTTGCCTGGTATTTCAACATGGAAATTTTTTTCATATTCTTTTCTAGACAAAGCATTATAAATAACAATTTTTGCTTCGTTATTTTTTGCAAGTTTCTTTTTAAGATCATCACTTTGTTTTTCGAAAGGGTTAACCTCATCTAATTTGGTTTTTGTATTTTGTTCAATAGGTTGAAAATCACCGTTGGTAATAACATGCCAAAGATCTAGATCTTTTGATTTAACATATGTCTCGAATTTATTTTTCCAATAAACAAAACTATCACTTTCAAAGAGTGGTGGTCTTTGCATAGATTGCCCTTCTAGATATTTGTCGGAATCCATAGATCGATCCAAGCTTTAAAATACAGTATATTTTAAAAATCTTGAGTGACCTTGGCTCCTGATACCAATTGTGGAAACTAGAAGGGGGGTTGAATAGTTTACAGGTTCATTTTCATTTTAAAAAACTTGCTTTCAAAATACTTAGATTCGAGTAGTATGTTTAACCACCCAACAATATGAATCAATCAAGTAAATATCTAAACTAATGGAAAATAACAATCACAACAATATAAGGAGATGAGAGAAGGAACAATCAAACCAAGACACCAAGATTTATAATGGTTCGGCTACAAAGCTCTTCTTCGTCCTACTCCACTCCCCGAGTATCCTACTCGAGATTTCACTATGTCAACAAGCTCCCTTCAGGCAGAGAAAACTGTTTACACGTCGCTTACGTTATTTTCCAACACTAAGCTAAATGTCGAGTCCTAATCTTAGCTAGAACCAATCTACCACTTCACAATCAATACACGATCACTAGATCTACACTATCGGATTTACACAATATCCGAATCACACAAATACACAAGATAATTACAATAGAGATTTGATACTTAGAATAAATGAGGAGAGATCACTAATCAACACTTCGTTTCTTGGCGAATACGAGTGTTCTTCTCTTGCACTTGAATGAGATGGAAGAGATGAGAAGAAGAGATTAGATCACTTAAAACAAGATCAAGAGATGTTAGTGATCAAGAAATTTAGTGAGAGAAAGAAGGTTTTTAGAGAGAGAAAGAAGTGTGAGAAAATTCGTGCAAAGAGGTCTGATTTTCTGCAAGGAATGGAGCAGTATTTATAGGCAGGAAAATCCAACGATCACTGGCGGCGGTCCCGGCGGTCCCAGATATATAAGGGGGCCGCCAGGTAGACCACACTCCCTTTTTTGTCTTTTTGTGGGGAAGGTTGTATCTGGTATAGAAGCTTTCGTTTTGAGGGGAAATTTTGAATTTCAAATTTTAAGTTTTTAATAAAACTTTTCTTTTAATTAGAAAATATTTTGTATAATTAATTTTGTGAAATTCTTTTGTCAAAATGTAATGGATAAGAGAAAAATATTTTCTTGATCACTAATCATGCTTAATGATTTGTTTGTTCATACCCTAAGTGATTACTAATCTTAGAAATGGAATTTTACGATTAATAATTTGTAAACGTTTAATTTTATCGTAAACGTTTTTACATTTTGTTATTATCAAAACGTTGAGAGGTCAAAAAATATAAATAATGTTTTTAGATATTATTTGTTTTAACAGAAGCCTCAAGCAGTGCCTAATAGTACTAGGGAACCCACAAGCACAGTGAACCAATTTTGTTCAATTTCCGACACTAAGCTAGATGTCGAGTTCTAATCTTAGCTAGAACCAATCTATCACGACTTTACAACTTCTTCACTACTATCACGACTTCACAACACAACTTCACACCTAATTTCACAACTTCACAACACAACTTCACAACTACACAATGTAGGTCTCAGCCCTAGATAGATCTTTTAAGCCTGTGAAGGATATAGAGCACTAATGTAATCAAAAGTAACTCTGTGAGAGACTCTAACAAAACAATCTATTGTTCACGCGGAAAATAAACAATAGTGCTAAAGAAGAATTACTAAAAACAATACTTTGATCCTCTATGGATCTTTTCTATTAATCGTAAAACTGTTTCTTGATTGTTCAATCTCCTCTCAAGCCTAAACCGTGTGGTTTCATTTATAGATATGAAACCCTAAACTAATTCTCCTAGAATTACGTTTTCATGAGTCTATCTATTACTTCTCATGTCTATCCATACTAGAACTTATCCCAGAGTCACTACGTTACTCTACCAGGACTAATAATATAACCAGCAGGAACAGTGCTTATCCCAGAGTCATCTGTAACCACCAAGGAATAGTGCTTGTGATCAATGCTATATACCTGCCAGTAGGAACTTTAATACTAACAGTAGCAATTACTCTACCAGTAGGAACTACATACCTACCAGTAGGAACTAATAAATTCAAATATACCTAACAAATCTTAATCACGATATAAATGGATACCTAATAATAAAACTAAAAATGTGTCAACGAGTGTTAGCTTGCCTTTAGAAACTCCAACTAGGTTAACTAACGACTCAGAACCCACAAATGAAAAGGGATCCAATTTGTCCAATTTTCCATCATCATCTAATTCTTTTACAGATCGTACAAATCATCATATTCATCGTCGACTCTAGATGCAAAAAGCACACGACGGGGAATCTCAAACTTCTAATTAATTTCGTGAAGAAATTTTTAGGTACAGTGTGGTTTGGAAATGAACAGTTTGCACCTATTCTTGGATATGAACATTTGGTTCAGGGAAATGTTACGATCAAGCGGGTTTACTATGTCCCAGGGCTAAATCACAATCTCTTTTTTATTGGTTAATTTTGTGATGCGGATTTAGAAGTTGCATTCACGAAGTCTACATGTTTTGTTAGAGATCTTTAGGGAAACGACTTACTTACCGGTACTCATGGATCTGATCTCTATACAATTACATTAAAAGAATAAACTTCTCCTACTTCAATTTGCTTCATGGCCAAAGCTTCATTGACACAAGCATGGTTGTGGCATCACCGTCTTTCTCATTTAAACTTCGACACCATCAACCAACTTTTAAAAAAAGATGTTGTGAATGGCCTTCCAAAGTTGAAATATGTAAAAGATCATTTTTTTTCTTCTTGCGAGTTGGGAAAAGCTAAACATAGCAATTTCAAGACGAAAACCATCCCAAGCTCAAAAGGACGGTTACATCTTCTACACATGGACTTATATGGTCACATGAGAGTATAAAGTATAAATGGGAAGAAATACATTCTTGTGGTTATAGATGATTACTTAAGGTATAAATGGAGTCATTTTCTGAGAACCAAGGATGAAATACCAAAAGTTCTCATCAACTTTCTATGGATAATTCAAAGAGGACTTCCAGCTCAAGTAAGGGTAGTTCGTACTGACAAAGGCACTGAGTTCTTGAACAAGACTCTACAGACCAACTTTGAAGAAGAAGACAATAATCATCAAACAATAATTGCTCGAACACCTGAACAGAACGGCGTTGTTAAAATACAGAATCATACTCTAGTTGAGGTTGCTTGAACAATGTTGATCGCTGCTAAACTTCCACTATTCTTTTGGGTTGAAGCTATTGCAACTACATGTTATACCAAAACCGTTCACTCATCATTCTAAGACATGAAAAGACACCATATCACATAATCAACGAACAAAAACCTACTCTTAAATTCCTTTACATCTTTGGTTGCACATGTTACATAGACAAAGATTGTAAGAATCTGGACAAAATGAAAGAAAAAGGTGACGCGTGTATTTTTGTAGGATATGCTACTCAATCTAAAGGATACAGAGTATACACCAAGAGAACAAGGTTGATTGCCAAACAATACATGTCAACTTTGATAAACTAAAAGAAATGGCGTTGGATCACGACAACACTAGCCTCGCACCCCAACAACAAATGGCGTCGGATCATGACAACTCTAGCCTCGTGCCCCAACAATAGATGACGTTTGAACAAAACAGTTCACGCCTTGAATCTCAACGACATCAGGCTTCTGATCATAACCGTTCAGAACTTGGAATTTAAGACCACGAAAATGAACCTTCAAGTTCAACACTGGTCCCCCAAGTTTTTTCTATAGCAGATACGATAGTCACGTCATCATTACAAGAGTTGGAATTATGGCTTAGTCCTATGTGTGAAGAATATTTCAATGGAGGAAATTAAGGTTTATCCAAGTCTTTCGCTATCTTTGATAATCAACAACATGATACATCACCTCAACTAAATGTTCAACTGACACCAACACCATCAACTCCAACAAAAAATGTCAATGCTAAGGAAAACTACATTCAAGCAGATGATGCACACTTTGACGCATACGAATTTATCAACCCTTTTGCTACACCGGTAACATAAGTCACTAAGTCATCCTCATGCCAAGTTGATATGTGTAACATGCATACATTCTACCAAAGATACCCTTCAGAATATCATTGGACAAAAGATCATCCATTAGAACAAGTCCTTAGAAATCCATCAAAGCTAGTTTAGACAAGATGATGGCTAGATACTCATCTCAAAATGTGTACGTTTACACACATCGTGAGTACATCAGAACCAAAGAAAATTAAGGAAGCAATGGCTGATCACACTTGGATAGAAGCAATGTAGGAGGAACTCTATCGGTTTGAAAGACTAGGAGTATGAAAACTTGCTGACAAACCATTTGGGAAAAATGTTATTGCTTTAAAGTGGTTATGAAAAAACAAGAAGGATGAAGACAATTCTTTCATTCGCAACAAAGCACGTCTTGTGGCTAAAGGATACAAAAAGGAAGAGGGCATAGACTTCGAAGAATCAATCCCACTAGTAGCTCGTTTGGAAGCTGTTAGGATATTCATAGCCTATGCTACATACAAGTCATTCACATTTTATCAGATGGACATAAAAAAAGGCCTTTCTCAACGGTCCTCTGAAAGAAGAAGTGTATGTTAGTCAGCCGGATGGATTCATTGATCCAGATTATCCAGAAATAGTCTACCATCTCATGTGAGCACTTTATGGGCTGAAACAAGCTCTAAGAGCATGTTACAATGAGCTCTCCAAATCCCTGGTATCTAAAGATTTTACTAAAGGTACAATAGACCCAACTTTATTCATGATAAGATATGGGGAAGATATTTTGCTTGTGCAAATTTATGTAGATGACATAATCTTGGGTCAACAAACCCAAAATATGATAAATGTTTTGAAAAACTAATGCAAAGCAAATTTGAAATGTCTATGATGGGGGAAATGAAGTTGTTTCTAGGACTATAGGTCCACCAAGCCCCATAAGGTATCTTTATCAATCCGTCAAAGTATGCTTTAGAAATCTTAAAGAAGCATGGTATGGACAAAAGCTAGCAGACCAAACTTAGTACATGCAACGTGTTTTTGTGCACGTTATCAGGCAAGGCCAACCAAAAAGCACCTAAAGAAGGGTAAAAGGATCTTTCGGTAATTAAAGAGGACCATAAACATGGGACTCTGGTATCCGAAGACACCGGTTTTGAACTAACGGCTTTTTCATACGCTGACCACGCAGGTTGTCTTAATACGTGTATGAGCACTTTGGGTGGAATTCAATTCCTATGTGATAAGCTCATAAGTTGGTCGTCCAAGAAGCAAGATTGCATTGCTATGTCAACTGTAAAGGCCGAGTATGTGTCTTTATCTGCAAGTTGTGCTCAAGTCCTTTCGATGAGTGATGTGTGAGTGATTGCAAACCGAAGTTTTACAACTCTCCTAGGAAGTGTACCTAACCGTTGTAGTGTAATATAAGCAAGACTCCGGGGGTTATTATCGTTCTCTAGGGGAATAGTTTGCGTAGGCTCAAATTTTCTGGTCACTAAGGTTTAGAGGTTGAGAGAAGAGAATTTTTGTATTTTTCTATTTTATGAAAGCAAGTAAAATCTCAGGTTTTGAAGGGAGCTTTGATTAAACTAATTAACTACTCCTAATTCTATACTAATTGCAGAAAACTAAAAGTGATGGAAAACTCATATGGTTAAACAAATGTGTTTACCTAATCATGCATTACTCCCTAGTTGTTGTCTCTAGTTTTATTACCCGTCACCCTTGTAATGGAATGTGTAAATATTTAAGTAATTAAACACCTAACTCGGAATCCACCCAAATGGCAAGGTAGTATGAATACTATTGAGTGGGTATCCTCTAACCTAGCCGTGTTTCCCTAGATGTATTCGTTATGCAATTAAGAAGCTATTTTCTAAAGCCTAACGCGCACATCATTATCAAGAAGCAATAAGAAAATATAAACAACTTGGTTTCATGCAATCATAAGCAAACACAGATTATATTTAGCCAAGCATGTTAATTGAAAGTAAAGAACCATTAATCAAACAATACATAGACATATCGAAAGATTAAAAGGGATAAAGGACTTCACTTTAATTGAACATGGAGTTATGGTGGTTACACATGCGTTATAAAACCATAAAAATTGTCTAAAAACGCAGCTACAAAGTATAAGTCACGTGTATTTCCTCTAAATGCCTTCCAAATGCTATAATGATAAAAAGAAACGATTAAGCACGATAAATGGAGATATTTGCATGATTTTGGGGGTTAAATGACCCCGAAAAAGTGTATAAAATGACTCCTCATCAATGAGAACTCAACTTATTGATTATGGCTTTAACTTCAACAAAATACCTATGTATTGCGATTCAAAGTCAGCCATAGCCATCTCATGCAACCCAGTATAGCATTCTTGCACTAAGCACATGGCCTAACGTTATCACTTCATCAAAGAACATGTTGAAAGGGGTATTGTTGAATTATACTTTGTCAGATCTGAATATCAGTTAGCCGACATGTTTACATAAGATCTTTCAAAAGAAAGGTTTGAGTACCTTGTTGGACGACTCGGTATGAGATGTTTGACTCCAGAAGAACTGGAGGTTCTGGAAATGAATCTGTTTGGTTTATCAAACATCAATTTGTAAATATTTTCAAGAATTAGAAAATATAAAAAAGTTTTAGTTGATTATTTGAAATAAAATTGTTTTAGTTGATTGTCTTTTGTTTACTTATTTGTTTAAAACTTGTGTCAAGAAAAAAAAGCCTATTAGAAAAAGTTTACTCGTAACTAGTTTTATTTTTCTAAATCTTCTCGTAGTAATAAATAGTAATAAAGTAATAGTTTTCTTACAGTAGTTAGTTTATTTTTCTTGTAGGTCATCTTAAAAAGAATACGAAAAGATTTTTGTTTTTACCATTTTCATTTAGCTTTATTTTTATTTCTTATGACATTTTGCAAATCACTCTGGGTTTGTACAACCCCATGTTCTTAGGGTAAACAACTCATTAGTCCGTTCTACGAGCTTAAACGTAAAATCAAAAAGAGGACTCGTAAATCCGATAAGACACTAAATGTACCCCTCGAAATCGAATCATCCGAACCTTATACCAAACAGCCATTAATCGAGGAACTTTTTGTCGTAACATCTAAGATCAACATGTTTGAGGAAAAAGTCAAAATCCACCCGATTCCCCACCCGTAACCATCATTAATCCCGCTGACCAACCCATGTGTACAAGCACCAGGCTTGTTGCTCTAACACCTAGCTCCGCTATTATTCAACTTCATATTCCCAACAACTTTGTTATTAAGGATATCCCCACGCAAATGATTCGGGATATTCAAATTGATGGAAGAATCTGGTCTGATCCTGACTGACACATAGCCGATTTTCTTAAGATTAGTAACCATTTCTAATATGGTAAAAACTAAGAGGAAATGATTAAATTGAGGACTTTTCCCTTCTCATTATCCGAAGAGCTAAGATTTGGTTAAATGAAATTAATGAAGGATCTATAACTACGTGGAATGAATTAAGAGAAGCTTTTGTTAGCCAATACTTTTCTCCCGCAAAGTTTAAGCGTCACCTAAACAAAATTCATAGCTTTCACCAACTCAAACACGAAACTTTTGTTGACGCTTGGCTCCCAATAAAAGAAATGCTTCACACTTGTTACGGACACGTTCTAACCAAAGGAACGATAATTCAAACATTTTATCATGGTTTAGACGATCCAACACAAGGAATTCTCGATGCCGGATGAGTCTTCCTCTACAAAACTCCCAACGATGCTTTTAAAATCCTCAAGAACAAAATCCTTCTCAAACTCGATTTCACAAAGAGTTCCCAAAACAATCCCAAACCAAAAATAGTTGTTTCCGCCAGTAGAAGCAACATTGATCTCGATCAAGGAATTTTGATTGAGAAATTCGAAGCTCTAGCCACAAAAATTGATTTCGAATTCTTGAACATAAGAGGAGAGCTGAAGGAGATGTGAGACGGTCGTAGAGATGATAGAGGAAACCATGATGCAAATTGCTACATGAAGGATGACACGCCGATGTGTGAACCTCGTGAAGCCAATTACATCCAAGGATATCAAGGAGGATATCACGATCAAAAACCCATAAATTCGTACTCCTGTCTAAAACATAACCCGACCCATGACTATCCTTAAGATTTTTCACCTACATCACAATATTCTAGACCACATTAAGCTGAAGCCTCAATGAAGGAGAGGATGAGAGAGTGAGTGGCTAGTCAGATGGAAGCTAATGAATGTATGAAAAACAAGGTGGTTAAACTAGAGTGTCAAATCAATCAAGGAGTAAGGAACCACCAAGCAATGATCCAAGACTTGGAGAGGCAGTTTGAGTATCTAGAAGAGGAAATCCAATCAACTTTTCCAAATGGAAGGTAAGAAAGATGAATTAGATGAACAATAAGAAGGTGAAGGAGTAAAGAAGAAGAAGAAGAAGACGCATGCTCCTTGCAAAAACCAGGTGAACTACTTTTTCGCAAACTTCCCTCTGGACTTGAGAGAGGTAAATTTACGTGACTTATTCTCTAAATGTGGCGAGATAGTTGATGTTTACGTGGCTAGAAAGGTGAGTAAAGTGAGTAAAAATCTTGGATTTTCACGTTTTGCCCACGTTGGAGACCAACAAGCATTTGAGAATCGACTTAATCACATGACGATCAGGAGATCGTGTTAACATTGCCAAGTTTGAAAGATCTTCCTTCAAGTCTAGGCAAGGCGAAAAAAGGACGCAAGGATGTTTGATATGCCTTTTAGGTCGAACCAAATTAATATGGTTAGCCTTTCTGCACTGACGAATCAACCTGAATGGCTACAAAATGTTCTTATTGGTGAAGCTAATTCCATTGATTCCCTATTATAACTACAATCGATATTTCAAGCATTTGAGGTAATATATTATACTGTTAAGTATCTTGGTGGTGTTAAAACTATGCTAAAGTATAGAGAGAATGAAGATGCATCAGATTTTCTACTCAACACGAGAGATTGTTGGTCTTATTTGTTCAAGTGGCTTCGTCCTTGGACGCTTAAACAGAAAATCGAAGAAAAAATCACGTGATTATGTATCGAGGGGTTGCCGATTCATGTTTGGTCATTCGAAGCTTTCTAAAAAATTGCCTCGATATACCGTGTTGATACCGGAGGAGTGCGATTAATAGTCCTAACCTTGTTTATGGTAAGGTTGTATACTCACTAGAAAATGCATCACCTCAACCATGTCACTGATATCAAGGTAGATGGTGTAGTAACAAAGATTCGTATTTCATAATCTATTGGAGATCTTGATTCAATGTTTGCTTTTAGAAAACCAAATTTAGTGCAGATCTTTATACATCTCCAATAGGTGCAAACGTTTTCAAAAAGCAGAGATAGCGTGCGAATCTCTTAGGGATTTGGTGGGTGATGTTACGTATGATCTTTTATCTCAAGCAGATGTGGTGATTGGGCCTACCAATGGGTCTTCAGATGTGAATGCAAAAAATACTAAGGGTCCATTTGGTTTGTATATGGGTTTATGATTAACATTTAGATTTAGATTTGAATTTGGATTAGGATTTGGATTTGAATTTATGATACATTTGGTATGTAGATAGGTTTATGATTATGGTTGTATTTGAATTTAATTTATGAAAGAGAAAATATATTATAAAATTGATAATTTATTATTCTAAAAATAAAAATAAACATCTTTATATATAAAATCAAGGTTATAAATAGTGTGAGGCGTGGCGTGGCGGCATGGTCAAGCCTCGCGCCTTACAAGCCATGGCGAGTCATGGTATTTTTTTAAGGCGTGACTTAAAGCGGCATAAAATTTGAAAATATTTATAAATTTATATATTTATATCATATTTCAAATATATTAAGTTTACAAAAAGTGTCATATATAAGAAATAAAGTCAAGAAATTATCTTTGCATTAATTTTTTTATTTCTACATAAAAATACGTTTTTTTATCGCGCCTTATCATGTTTTTCCACTTCTCATCTCACGTCAAGCCTTAAGCCTAAGCCTTGGTCTATTGCGTAGCGTGGAGATCACGTCTCGCGCTTTTGCGAAGCCTTAGCGGCGTCATGACGCACCTTTTAGAACCATGTATAAAATAAACAAATTATTATATTTAAATATTATAAATTGAGAAGGGCCCACTAATTTTAGAAAAAGACAAATGAATGTCATAAATCCAAGCACAAACCATGACTACCGTGACTTTTCATAAATCCGGATATTAAACTACCATTTTACTATTTGAAATCCATTCACCTCAACCAAACAATTATTATTACCTTGATGCATAAGACCAAAGTCAAATACCATGTATTAAACGGACCCTAAACGTGTTCCAATCCGCTCTTCATATGATGTGAGCCCACCTACACTAAATTGGGTCACTAAATCAATTTCATCTTCTCCTTCGAACGAGAAAAACAAGCATGAGTGCTCGCGCGATGCTGCGGGGTGTTAATTTTTTTTTTTTGCTCGTTTATTTTTTTGGTCTCGTGTTTAATAGTTTGTTTCTTTCTTATATGAGCTTATTTGTTGGGCCTCATGTTTAAATGTTTGTTTTTTTGGCTATTTAGTTTTTTTTCTTCATATAATTTTATGTGATTTAGGTAAATATGTGTTAAGCATGATTGCTTGCGCGTTGATGCGAGGCGTTAACTATTTTTTTTGTATTTTGTGCGGGTTTATTTTTTCGGTCTCGTGTTTAATAGTTTGTGTTTTTTATATGGGCTTATGTGTTGGGCGTCATGTCGTGGGTATTTTTTGATCTGAATAAATCAGTACTTTTGTAAAAAAAAATTCCTATTTTGTGCCGAGCAATTTTTTTTATATTATTTTGTGTGGGTTTATTTTTTCGGTCTTATGTTTAATAGTTTGTTTTTTTATATGGGCTTGTGTGTTGGGCCTCATGTCACGGATATTTTTTGGTCTGAATAAATAAGTACTTTTGTAACTTTTTTTCTATTTTGTGCCAAGCAATTTTTTTTAAGTTGCCTAGTTAAAGAAAAAGAAAAAAAAAGTGCAAATGGGCCGGTCCAAAGTGGAAGAAAAAAAAACACTGTAGCAAGCATGACAAGAAACAACGTCGTTTCTTGCCTAAAATGATATATATTGTTGGAAAATTTTAGTGAAAAATGTGTTTTCATTAATTTTGGACATAGATAATTATTAGTAAATATAATTATTAAGTGTAAGGCTTTGTAACAAGCCATTATATGTCCAAAAATGAAGTTAGTGTGAATGAGATATCGAGTCTTAAAGAAGGGTAGTTGGAATGGAGAAAATTGGTTAAATTGAGTAATAACAGCTAATTAATGTGTCTTTGACTGACAATTAAATTGGATGTTATGATTTGCAAATTAATGAGTCATTGACTATTATTTTAATTGGCTGATTTGCAAGATTAATGAGTCATTGATTGACAATTAATTGGCTGATTATGATTGGCAAATTAATGAGGATTAACCAGCATTGATTGCACCATATGCATATGGATGTGTATAAATAGATGACAATCTCAACCATTCCAAAACACCGGAGAAACACACAAGAGAGAATAACTCCATTAATAAGTTTTCCTGCAATCTTTTCGATCAGAAGCACTCAAGTTTCCGTGATTTTTCAGGCAAGTATGTCAGGTCCGGCTGTACAACAGCTTTGAACGTTGTACCCTGGGAAACAGACGGCGAATCTGTTTTAAGGGAAGCGTGTCCAACACGTGCCTCGTTCCATGACCTTTTACTGATTTATTTATTTATCATTCATAGTGTCTGTCTTCTGCTTCTACCCCATTCTGTCTGTTATATTTTCTGTTATTTATTTCTGTTAATTATTTGTTAATTATAATCTGATTTTGTTATAATAAAAAGTGTACATGTTTCCCTACAATCTTAAAACAGATTCGGTTTAACCGAATTAAAAACCGCTTTTATTAATCAGATTTTATATATATAAACTGTTTTCCTTTCGAAACCAAGATTGAGTTTCTTTGGAAATCAGTTTTAATTAAACAGATTTTAATTTACAGATCTATAACGTTTTAAAGTAGTTTTTCTATTGATTGAAAGATCACTCGTCTTAGAGCCTTAGGTGTAGTAACGCCGGCGTTGGCGTTGGCCGGCGTTGTCCGGCGTTACTACACCGCCGGAAGGCGTTGGCCAACGGCGTTGGACTCGGCGTTGCCGAGCCAACGTGCGTTGGGTGTGTTTTAAAAAAAAAAAATCATTTATACCCCACCTGAACGCTTACTTATTCCCTCCAATTTTGAAATGTTTCATTTTAACTCCTAACGGCTAGTATTTATAAAAAAATAAAAAATAAAAATTTAAATTTTTTTCATTTTACCCCTTAAAATGGCTGATTTAAAAAAAAATCATTTTACCCCTCACTAACTCTACAATATAACAACACATTACTCAAATACAAAATCACATACAAATTTCACCACTCTTCAAAGATACAAACATATATCTTTTTACATAAAAAAAAAAAGTCTGAATTCCAACAACGGTTTCATGAATCTCATCACCGGTCATTACGCCGGAGACAGTTTTCAATAACAATACCAACAAAACAACAACAAGCATTTTTTCGATGGCAACATCACAAATCCTAAACCGTGATTTAGATAACTACAACAAAACCCACCATCATTACCCTCAGAATCTTCCCAAACACTCACTCAACTCAACAAGTTTCGAATTCGCCAAAAAAGGCAGTACAAGCAAAGAAAACTAAAGTCCGAAGGGGAAAAAATGTTGAAGACGAGCCCCAAAGACCGTAGCAAAGCGGGCCGTTAGCTACCGTCGATGAGAAGATTGCTTGCAACATGTTACGTGGACCGTTTACGAAGATAATAATTCGAAGGTCACAAAAGCATGACACTGTGTGGTATCGGTATTTGACGTGTTCAATCGAAAAAATTCAAACCGATAACGAAGGATATTATTGACTATCAATGGCATACGTTTGCAATGCCAATTGCCAAAAGTTCAACGCCGCGACAAACGGGCCAAACGTTATGTGTGGAAACGTGGCGAAAACGATGTGGTATTATAATTGAACGGGCTCAAAGTATTTACCGTGACGAGCATAGAGGGGATCGCGTTTTCCTCAAGAAGAGCTTGGAGGGCCTTTTTGACGATTCTACCCGAAAATGGAACGCACCGGAACAAGAACTTAACCGAAGACGTCCCCGGGGCTAGCCAGGAGGAACTATTCGTCCGACACACGACCACGTCCGCCCGGCAAACACGTCCCGCCCAGAAAAGGCAAATCCTATCGCAACGGCGAGCACCAAGTGGACGTAAAGTCGCGTCGGCCCAATTCTGGGGAGCAAATGTACAGAGCTTCGTCTGAAAACGGGAAGGCCGCCGAAGGGCTTTCGAAAGCACAAGCCGAAAAAGACCCGAGTACACAAATGCGGTTGGAGGAGTTTTAGGTTTCTAGATACTAGCACCAAGGATTTGGAGCGAAGACGACGCCTATTGGATCAAGAAAGCAAAAAAAAATTGATCAAAAACAAAAATAAAAAATGATTGTGACGAGGACGAAGTAGTTTTATTTAATTTCGTAATGTTTTTTTTTAATTTCGTATGTTTTTATTTTAATTTCGTAATGATTTTTTTTTATTTCGTAATGTTTATATGATTATTTTTTAATAGGTTCGTAATGTTTTTATTTTAATTTCGTAATGTGTTTTATTTATGTAATTTGTATGTTTAAATAGAATGAAATGATTGTTTGTTAAAAGAATGAAATAATTGTTTAGGAGGATTTTATGAAAATAAAGAGGTGAATGGTGTATTTGGTGTTATTTTATTTCTGTTAATTATTTGTTAATTATAATCTGATTTTGTTATAATAAAAAGTATACATGTTTCCCTATATATATTGATTGAAAGATCACTCGTCTTAGAAGAAAAAAAAGTTTTTGAATTAGCACAAACCAATTATTGCAAATATTCAAAAAAATATGCGGTTTGTGTTTGACCCGTCAAAGATTGAGGAATTAAAGGATGTATCTCCAAAGTTAAGGTCGTCCAAAGCTCTAAATGCGCTGTGCCATTTGGCGTTGTAACTTTTAGTGATCATGGAATCGTTCTTTTGTTGATACTCTAGGTGTTCTTTTGAAGTTTGTCGAAGGTTGGTCTAGGTTTTAACTTAATGGTTTTCAGGTTATCACTTTGTATAGGTTAGAGGGGCTCTCTTATCGCGTGAAGATTTAAGTCTTTGTTGTATGTGTTTTTTCGATTGGTCATTATTCTATTGGTGCTTGCATCATCTAGCTTTTTGGTAGTATTTTTTTTCTAATATAATATGCCGTTAAAAGAAGTATGCGGGCTGCCAACTAGACCAGGCCCACTTTTAGAGGCCTCAAATTGTGAAATATGCCCAATAATAAGAGTATTTCTTTCTGTAAAACACTAATCGTAACCTTTCAAGCAGTTATAAAAAGCATCAAACTGGAGTGCCAGCTACGTGGGATTAATTTTATTTGCTTTGTTTCTTTGTCCATTTTTAACTTGGATGTTTAAAAATACAAAAAAAAAAATCATGATATAAACCTTAAAACGTACACCCGAATACCGGGTTTTCAAGCCAAAAACCACATATACAAACGTTTAGGACAAGAAAAGTGCAAAGGAAAAAAATAGAATACTAACTTGTTAAAATTATTTTCGTTTCAAAGGGCTGTTTTTGCAATCATGGTGGATCCTTTTCTAGTTAGACTTCTTGCTCACTAAATCCCCACAAAACGTTCAAACACCAGACTTTTTACTGAATTTTAACGTTATAGTTTCATCCCCTGTTGCGAATACTCTTGTGAACTTTTTACAATACTCTTGTGAACTTTTTACAATACAAGGAAGCTTATAAAACAAGTTACAATCATAATGAAAAAGTAAAGTTTTCCTAGAGAATTATATCAGAAAACCAAATTCGACACGTACTATATGTGTCTTTTTACATACGCTAATAATTTATTGCACCATTTGAACCATTTTTATTTGTCAGTTGGACATGAAGTTCATGGTTGAGTAACATTGTTGAAGGAGTTTTTTCGGGCATTTTTCAGCACAGTCTTGTCTGCAACTATGAAATATGCAGCTCCTGCCACTGTAAAAATAATCTAATGATCTTAGCATATACTCTATACCATAATCACAAATGAAATATATGACAATGTGGTTAGGATTAAATTTTTATTGCACCTGTGGAAATGATGAGAGCTTGTGCTGTATGGTTAAGATGAAGCCTTGCCCATGGAACCATTTTTGCAGTAGCCACCTGTATTCATCAAGTAAGTTATTTGGTTTTACTTCATCATATGTAATTATGTATACAGTATACTTGATACCATTTAATGGTATATGTTAAAAACACTAATCTTGATACACCAAGTAATTAATTATGTACATACAGTTGGAATAGCAGTGGCAATGGTAGCTAACACTGCAGCTTTAGCTCCTGCAACTACTCCTTCTACACAACCCAAAAACAATAATTAATTATAAGCAACAAAAGTATGGCATGCATATTGAAATATAGAATATATATCATGTATGTGTTGTGCTTAATGATATTATGATGGTTACCATGTGAGCAGCTCTTAGCCATGGCTAACTTTTGGTCAAATGAAGCCATTGTATATTGTGGAAGGTGAAGAAGAAGATAATATGATGATTCTCAATTTCTTGTGATTGTGCTTCTTCTTGTTGTTGTTGTGAAATATGAAGTAGTGTATGAGTATTTATAGGGATTCACAAGTGGGGTGGGTGAGGCAAATTCAGGTGGTGTTGGGTTCATGTTTCAAGATTCAGGATTAGGCTAGGCTTTGATGGTTTTCTTTCACGTTCACCTGGTTTAACTTCTGTCAATTGTTTCTCATAAAAGAATATTGTTCTTTTACAAAATAAAATTATTTTTAAAAGTACTCCCTCTGTCTTATAATTATAATTCACGTTTTTTTTTTGTTTCAAATTAATTGTCCACGTCTAAAAATAGATAGGAAATTTATATTAAGTTTACCATATCGCCCTCACTTGATGTTATTATTACACACTTTAAAAAAATTAGAAATTAATTGGTTAAGGGTAAAACTGTCATTGTGCAAAAAGTAAGAGAGATAAAGTTGTAAAGATGATGTTTTTTTAAACTACAATTATTTCACAATTTTTTTAAATTTAAATATCTCCTAAACCGTTAAGCGTTATGTAAAAAAAAAAATATACCATCACGACGAGCATTTAATTATCTTTAATAGTATATCACTTTGAATACTTACGGACACAAAAATTTTTACGTTTTTTTCACGTTTTTTTTCATCTTTTTTCCAGTTTTTTTCAAATTTTTTAGTTTTTTCACAAGTTTTTTTTACTTTTCTTCCCTTTTTTTTCGTTTTTCAGTTTATTCGATGAGAGGAAAATTTGTTTTTTCTTACGTTTTTTCCGGTTTTCACGTTGTTTTCTGCTTTTTTTTCCGTGTTGGAATTTTGCATTTAAAAAATCATATATGATTTAACACTAATCATTCAATGTGATTTAACACTATAAATTATAAATATTATATATGACATTAACACTAATATCATATTATGACATACACAATACATATATGATTTAACATATACATCATATATGATTTAACTGTTAATCTAAATATCATATATGATTCTCATTGCAAGTTTCATATGAGAAAAAAGTCAAAAAAAATGTGAAAAACGGAAAATATTTTTTTTTGCCTTGAAAGTATATCAAAGTGAGAATAACGTGAAAAAAACGTAGGAAAAACGTGAAAAAAAACGTGAAAAATATGAAAAAAAGGGAAAAACTGTGAAAAAGAGGTGAAAATTTTTAAAAAGTGAAAAAACAACTTTGAATATTTTTTTTTTGTCGAAAGTATATCAAAGTGGATATCTATAGAAAGATAATTAAATGCTCATCGTGATGGTATATTTTTTTTCGCTTGACGATTAACGGTTTGAGAGATATTAAGATTTGAAAAAAAAGGATGAAAATAATTTTTGGTTTAATCTTATCCATTAGATTAAGATGAAGATGAAGGGTGAAGATTGGTCCCCTGGTATCCACAAAAAACTTTGTATCCAAATGAACCTAAATCTTATTATTACACATTTTAAAAAAGTTAGAAATTAATTGGTTAAGGGTAAAACTGTCATTGTGCAAAAAGTAAGAGAGAGAAAGTTGTAAAGATTATGTTTTTTTAAACTACGTGTTTTTTTTGTCGGTTGACTATAATTATGGGACGGAGGGAGTAGTAACTTTTAATGTCCCATAATCCCATATATTTTTTGGCACATGATATTAATACCCCCTTTAAAAAGTCATTCGTACCCCTTTGTTTTTTCCGTTTTTTATCTTATTAATTTTTATAATTTTGTTTATGTTATAAAACTGTGAAATTGAAAGTGCGGAATAAAAATTATAAAGTTTAACAAGTCAAAAATATGAAACTGTCAAAAAATACGTAACAGAAACTAATATAAAATTGCGTTGTACTGTAAAAAAAAGTAAAAAAGAATATTTAGTACTTTTTAATACTTTTCAGTGGGCCTGAGGTACCAATAGTAGCACCCATATTTTTCTTTCTTTCTAGATAAACAATGGTCACGTGAGTTTAGAATATAGGCTCCACCAAGTGCATGCACTAGAATTATTATTGCTCCAATTCATTTATATAATAGAATCTCCAACATAAATACATTGTATTTAGATTTGCTTGATTAGTTCAAAATACATATATTACTTCAAAATGCTTATTACTCCGTGATTAAAGTTAGAGAGATCCTCTCAGTGCTACTGTTGATAAAAAAGTTAGGTCGGATCTTGTTTGGTCCGAGTAGACTGTTATTCGGGTATGAAGTGTCTTGTTCTTGTACCAAGTGAATTTGTTTGAAGGACCCTGCACAAGGAATAAAACATCGTTAACCTTATCGTGTGGGCGGATCCCACGATTAGACTCCGGCGTGAGAGTAAGTATATAACTTTGAGAGAATAATCGAGTGTAATTGGGGTTTGTAAGATACATGTATTGATAACAATTGCGTTCCTTTTATAGGCTGAATAATCCCTAGGGTTTTCATAACTTTCGGCCCAAGATACGGCCGATATCATAGGGATTCGGAATTATCCTAACCGATTTAAATAAGTAAAGTGTATCTCTTATTTGATTAGGTTATCCTTTCTTGAAGATAACTTGTGAAAATACTGCCGCCATGGACAGCGTGGTTAATGCCGCGACCCGTAGGTCAAGGAGGCCGTGACCGCGATGGTGCGTGGGCCGGAGACTCTTTATCGGCTACTAAGCCCATAATAGTATGAGTGGGTCGGGCCGATTCATACTATACGTCATCAAAATTGGTTCTTAAGGATGCAAATTGTAAAAAAAAAAACAGATATTTTTAAAAGTTTACACTACGATTTTTTTGTTAGGGGCAAGTTGCCCCTTGCGCCCCCTCCTTGTCTCCGCCCATGCCAATGACGTTTCATTTGCCGTACATGGTTGTTCCATACTTCACTGCTCACTTGTATAAAAGAATATCAATTCTATAATGTTATATAGTTTCAATTACAAACATGTACTCTCAAAGTTTGTTACTAGCCAATGATCACTTAGCTAAATAAGCTGAATACAAAAAGTCTGAGGAGAAAAAAATTTAAATAAGTAGTTAAAATTTTTGCATTAAAGGGCCTCATTTAAAATCTTAGCACAAGGCCTTCGGAATCCACAAGACGGCATTGGTGAAAAGCAATTGTAAAAGCTTTCTTATGCAATGCAAGAGAGTTATCGAAAAACTTTCTCAAGCACTAAAAAGGTTTTGAAAATCATTCATTAAAGATGCTCTAATGGCATTCACGATCAAGGTAGATACCATCTACCTTCAATCTAAGACTCGACGGAGTAACAACCAAACTCACCTTTCAAGGTGAGAGTCACTCTCATTTTGTTAAAACGGTAGCCATCACTCGCGCGTGAGTGGGGGAGTGAAAGGTGAACGACTCACCGAAAGTGAGTCTTAAATTCGGGGCCACAAAAATTCAAACGGTTTGTTTTATAATTTTTTTTAAAACACCCCTTTTTTACCTATAAATACCCACTACTTCTTCCATTTTTATACACAACTCTTCCTAAATTATATACAATCTCTCTAAATAATTAACACTCATTTTCTTGTCCAAATAACATGTCTCAATAAAACACTCCCCGACCCAAAAAACGTCAACCAAGAAACCCCAACCGGAGCAATCCGCCGACACCCGAAGGCACGTTTGCACTCCGAAACCCATCATCGAACACAAACTTGTTACGCCCACAATCATACTATCATCAACCTTACCCAAACCAACCATACCAAAACCCGGCACCGCAACAACAGGGGTTTTACGGTTACGGGTCACAACCAAATGCTTTTCAGGATTACTCGTCCCAACCTTAATCGTTTCCATTTAGCCACCAAGACTACGCGTCACAAACTCAAATGGGTGGTTCGTCGTCACAAACACGCACGGATCAAGTCCATTCTCCGATTAATGCATTTTCGCTCGAAGATATGTACACGCCTGCTTATTCGGAGCCTTTCGAAGATAACACCGGATATTGGCAACCACCCAATCCTTACGAAGCTTCGGCCGAACAAGTCGCAACATCACCAACGAAGAAGAAGAAGGCCACCCGTAACCGCCAAAAAATGATGGTTCAAAGCGAGGATGCACCCCGACAAACTCCGTAGACAATGCATGAAGAAATTGCGTTGTGTAAAGGTTGGCTTGCTGTTTCAGAAAACAGCAAGCGGGGTAACTCGAGGAAGACCATTGGGTTTTGGTGTGATGTTTTGTCGTACGTAGAGAGCAAAACAGGCCAATACGGAAAACAAACATACGATATGGTGATAGGAAAAATGGAAGTCGGTGCGCCCGGCCGTGATTCGGTTTTGTGGGGTTTACAATAACATCATGCGTATGGGTCCGGAAAGTGGAGTCGGAGACGAAGATTACATTTAGAAGGCATTGATTCACTATCAAATTGATACCGGCATTCCCTTTAAACTTCGCCATTGTTGGGAGATTTTAAAAGATCATCCAAAATGGCAAGAAATAGCAATTCCAACCTTCAACACAGGGTCTGAGGTAAGTAGCAAGAGGCACAAGTCAAGTGGTTCTAGTTCGTTCAACGCAGAGTCCGGGGAAGCTAGTATTAATTTGAATACTAATGTTGGCGACAACGATGAAGATGATGTGCCGGAAATACCCCAACGACCACAAGGCAGGGACAAAGCGAAAGCTGCTGGGAAAAAGAAAGGGTCTAAATCATCGGCATCGGCATCGTCAAGCGTAAATGAGGATGCACTGGCTAGGTTGATGGTAAACGAGATGGGTGCTCAGGAGAAAGAAGAACGCTTAGCGTTTTTAGAGATTAAAAGGAGGGAGGTGGAATGTCGGGAACGAGAGCTTGAACAACAAGACATGAGGTTCTATCTCCAGCCATACGATCACTTGACCGGGGACCAACGAAAGGCAATGGATGAAATAAGGGCAAAGATCAAGGCGAAGTATAACTTGCAGTATTAGTTTACGTTTAAGTTTTTATTTTTTAATGTATCGTTCAAGTTTTTAATCTTCGAATAAAAGTTTTTATTTAGTTAACGTTTTTATTAATTTCGTACGTTTACGTTTTTAATTTATGAATGAAAGTAATTTAAATAAATAAAATGATGTGTAAGGTGACTTTGGTATGAAAGGTGAGTGTTAAAACGGTTGAAAGGTGAGTGGTAAAGTTGGAGAGAGAAAGCTGACGTGACGCTGAGGTGGATGGTGAGTGAGGCATCCTTACTCCATCCAGCCTTAATAGTAGTTGAACAGAAGGCTAAAATAGTCTTAGGAATTATTAAAATAGAGTTCTAAATATTAAATACATTTATTTAAAGTTTAATTGTACATTTGGATATTTTTGTGAATTTTGTAAGTTTTGAAAGGATATTGATGTAATTAGAAACTTTACAAGGATATTCATGTAATTTGGAGTTTTTGCAAGGATATAGATGAAATTCTTTCTAAAATCACCACTAATTATAAATATACACATTCATGGACAAAAACGCTGTCGTTTTGTCCATGGTTTGCTACAGTACCTTTTTGGGCCGGCTTGGGCCAGCCTAATTGTTTGTTTTTTTTTTAAATTTGTATGCACAAAGTAGGAGGGAAAAAAAT